>JAWRVF010001122.1:0-107024 GCA_036785485.1 Physcomitrellopsis africana
TGGTACTAACTGTATCATTACCAGTTGTACTAGAACCACCTTGTTATAAGACAGCAATGTAGGATTATGGCTATTAAAATTTTTTGGATTACTTTAAATATTCTCATATAGTTTTGCCCTATTATAGGCTGCAAGTAATGTCGTAGGAGATATTTCCTTGACATAGCCTTTAAGTTTAAAAGAGATTAATCTATGTATAAAAATTCCCATTTTCATACCATTATTGAAACCATGCCCTATAGGTAGTCTCAAAATTAAATCTTCCATCCTATCATAATAATTATCAATTATTTCATTGGTGTTTACTTACAATTCATGTAAAGATTCATTTAATCTTTTCATATATCTCATTGGTCTAAAATGTACCACAAAGGCATTCCTTAATACAACCCAATAGGCAAAGTGGTCTCTTGGTTGCCTTAAAAACTATTGTTTGGCATAGTCCTCAAAAACGGTAGAAAATATTTCATACCAATGGCTCTCAGTCTTAACATTATTGGCATTGCAGCTAATTAGAAATTCATTTATATGCCTATCAAGATTATTACCAATATGGCCATGAAATTTAAATAAAGATATCATGGATGTAGGTCTATCCTTTGGAAGGCCAACCATCATAACCATAGGCAATAGTAGCTGGACTACCATTCTCATGATTGGAGTCTGTTTATTAATATTTAAAAGGATATTGGTTCTAATACCCTGTTGATTGGCCCTAGTTAATATAGTAGTATTCACCAATTGCTTCTTAGGATTGCTATTCATCCTATCAAAAGTTAAATTTTTATCTCTTAATTTCTTCAGCCACTCTTATTCATTCACTGATTCATGAGGATTGGGCAATAATCCTATTTTTTGATTTTTTATTAAATGATTTTTCTTGATTTCAGTGAATCCTTCATATAATTGGTTGGCATATTGCCATTCAATGAATACTTCCTCCAATTGATTGCTTTTACTTGTCTCTTTTTCATTATCGCTTGCTGAATCTTCAATAGATTATTTCTTAGTTATGTGACTTCCTTCTCTTTTTATAAATCTTCCATAATCTTCATCAGTTTGTTCACTCGGGACTACTGCCAGGGTTTTTTTACTAATTGATGAAATTAAAAATTGGTTTCTTTCAACAAATAATCATATTAAATCAATCTCACAAGCAAGTGATACAATTGGAGTTTCTAGTTTAATCAATACAATTGGCCTTGGTGACTTTGCGACAGACCCATCAGGCTGTGATTGCTCATAACTACTCAAACTTTCTTGATTTATGTTAATAACTAACAATTAGAGTATAATTTTGATTATTGATTTATTGATGCCTATAGATCTTGCTAGTTCTTCTTGACTTGGGTGCACAACTGATTTTTCCAATTGTTATAGAAATAAGGCTGTACTACTTTCACTCTTATTCCATCAAGAAAGGGATTTTAATTTGGCTCTTAAATTCTTCACTCTTGCTCTTTCTGCTCTAGAAGCCTTTTCTCTAACCTACTTTATTTTATTATTTTTTTCTTAATCCCATTGCTAGCTCATTGGAACCTTTCAACAAAATATTCAATTAACAATATTTCTTATCCAACCTATAAGGGAACCTTAGATATTTTCCATCAATTGCCGCCTCTTTGGCAATGGCATTAAATATTATAGTAATTTTCTACCAATGGGAGTTTAATTCCAATGGCAAAGATCTATTTGCAGGGAGGCAGATGATTATTTTTAGGATTCCATAGATATTTTAAAATATGATTAATCAATGGATTTATATATTTAAAACTAAAGAGGAAAGTTTATCCTCACTCTGAACTCTATAGCATCATCTATAATATATGTTATGAATTAATCAATTGAATCAAAAGCTTCTTTAGCACTGTTTTAAATTCACTACTCTTTTTCAATCAATGCAATATCTTTTTTTTTTGGTACAACACTATACTTATTAATTCACTTTTCTATTACTTCATTCATCTTTAATTTGGCCAATTTCTCTCCGATTGGTAAAATATTCTACTTCTTATACATATTTTGATCATACTTTCTACAAATGCAATAAGAATAATAATGTAATAGGAATATCGATTAATAGATATTAGAGCTATTCAAATCTCTTAACTCCAATATCCATTAATCAATTTTTATGACTTATTCTTCTAATTGCTTCTATATTGAATCTTCAATTTTATGACATGTGGTATTTTTTTTTATTGATTGATTTACCTTCCAATCACATTTACCAATTGATTCAATTTTGATACATTGCATCTATGCATAATCTCCAATTAACACACTCATTGATATTTCTTAATTTTCTTAATTCTCATAATTTATCCTCTTAATATAATATTTTTAACCAATTGTATTTTTTTTCTTCAAATTCTCTCAATGCAATCAAACTCTTCTAATTGTTAAATACTGACTTTCGATTTTATGTATTCAGCTTAGTTTGCATCTACCATTATAATCAATTAATCACACATATACAGTTCCAATTGATATACACTGACACTTAGCATACATAATCGGGATACTTACAAAGTCATTCCAATTACTTTCACTCATTCACCACTTAACTCATTCTCAATTCATTTTCATATATATTCATTTACATATTAATTAATAGTTTATCACTTTTTGATTTCAAACATTTAACCAATTGCTTACTGCCTTTGCTTCTGGAACAGTCTCTCATCAATCACTTTATTCTAACCACCCACTAATCTTACAACAAACACACAATTTCCAATCATGCACTCACTCACATATATACAACAATCAATCAATTCATACACCACAGACTACATTCAATAGCAACATTCACTCATACAATCGCTTATCACACTTCAAAATAATTCCATCCTAATATTAATTTATAATAATATTATAAATAAAAACTATGTGGCATTTTTGATGCTCACCCATAGGAGCTCTTTCTCTCAAGGTAGACTACTCTTCAATCGGTTCTTTTCTAGCTATATAACAAGGTAGTCCTCTCAATCGCAACACTTGCTTGCTTCCAATTGATTCTTCCAACAAGCACTCCTTACTATTCTATTGTTACTTATCTTCTAATCTCATTAATTTAAAATTATTAGTAATTAATCCTAGAGAAAAAACATTAAATTATTTTTATCAAAAATTAATTATCAATAGTTACTAAAAAAAATAAAAATCACCCCAAAAACCAATAGGTCTTAAACTCACAACTTTCCACCCTCAAATTGATGGCCAAACAAAACAAGTTATTCAAGTTTTGGAACAATATTTACAATACAGTATCACTATCAACAAGATGATTCGATCTTATATCTACTATTAGTAAAGTTTATATATAATAATATTGTTCATGCCTCAATTCAATAAACACTATTTTATTCCATCTATAGATATCACACAAAACTTGATCTATGGAATATATCAAAGAATAACAATCCAACAATTGAAAGATTTTCAAAGCATTTATTCCAATACCAAACAACCTTGAAGCTTCTATAATAAGCAATTCAAGATGCTTATAAGACATATGCAGATAAATTCAAAAATCAGCAGCCTATTTTTTAATTAGAAATGAGATATGGCTTCTTCAACGGAACATCAAGACTAAGCAGTCATAGAATAAATTAGATTATCAAAGATTAGAACCATTTTCTATCTAAAAGCAAATTAATTCAATAACATATTGCTTGATATTACCATTTTCTATGAAAGTACATTCAATTTTTTATATCTCTGTTTTAGAATCTTATAAAGAATCATATATTCTGAGAAGAGTATAACAATTACCGCCTAATATTGAAATTGAAGACCATAAAGAATACAAGGTCGAAAAGATATTTGATTCATGGCAAAGGTGGAGCAAATTGGAATATCTTATTCATTAATAGGGCTACAATATTAATAAGTGCATATAAGAACCAACCAAAAATCTTGCCAATGTGCCCCAAAAGATATAAAAATTTCATTGATTCTATTTTCACAAATTCATACGTATTTGATGATTTCTTCTTAGGAACAATTGGATTTAAGGAATATTCATAAGAGGAGAAAAATTAAACTAAAGCCTTCATCAGTATGTAATCATTTATTCCAAGATAAAATAGAGTGGTAGAAGCAAGTTAGTTATCATATCAAATCTTCAAGCATTGAGAAAAAAAGATTTAGAAGATTCACTTGCCATATAAGCTTTGAACAAACTAGTGCAATTTTTATAGCCTTCAATTAAGTAAAGTGAAGACAATATATTTCAGCGCCAAGAATGATCTTGATTAGAGCCATTAGGAGTAAGATTCAACCATGCAAGTCTCAATTTTAATACTCAAGCTTTAATAATATTGCTTGAATTTAGAAAGATAAATCCTTTTAAGCTTAAAATCTTATTTGGAAGATGTTTTGAAGACCACAATAAAGATCAGATCCTTGAATGGGATGTTTCAACAACAAACGTACTAGCTCAAGGCCACAAGCAATTTCTTTGAGGACCAATAGAACCTATTACCTAAGAACACAAAACTAAATATATAGCTTCATTAATACAACATATTTTTGATTTTTTATGTTTGTAGAAAGACTTTTAAAGGTATAAGCTCCTTTTGAAACTCGTTGCTAGAGAAGGAGGTGATGTTAGGACATACACTTCAAAGGTTCATAGAACCTTCTAGAACATTTTAGAGCTTCTTCAGTTAGTAAAAGTTGATTGAGCAGCTCCCTAGTTGGTGAAAGTAGCTTGAGAAGCTTCCTAGTTAGTAGAAAGAGCTCAAGAAGCTTTCAAGTTGGTAGAAGCTCTTTAAGAAGCTTCTTAGTTTGATGGAAGTCACTTAAGAAGCATTGTCGTATTACGTGTTGTCTTGTTTGGGAATGCACCGGGCACCTAGCTGTGGAAGGTAAAGTTGTATTTGTAAATAATCAAGAAATCTTAATAGGTTTCACCCATATATGAAGAATATAATTAAAATTTCAATTCAAAAGTATTTAAAAACACTCCTCTTAGTGACATCAATCATACATATATCCTAATTGCCTTGTTTCTTTTATAATTAAGCAATTTTTATTTTTCTTTGCAAGCCCTAATCCTAATTAGTGAGCTTTGACAAGCTATAACTTTTAATTCAATCATCCATTTAGTGTGAAATTCTGTATACAAGTGTCAATATAAGCCTTCTACATGCTTAAAAAAATTCAGCCCAACCCAACATACAAATTGGAAAAAAATGGCCAAAAACCGCATTGATGACACTCGGCCGTCAACTTGAAAATTGATGTAGAAATTCTAGTGGTGATTTCTCCTTCTTCAACTGTTAACTTCAGCTCAAGCTTGATTTATAGCTTGATCTCCAAGTCTTCTATCACCTTGCCAAAATTTATGTTGATCTAATATATAGATCTTTAGTTATCACAGAAATCCTATTTAATCCTAAATTGCCAACTTCTAACAACCCTTTGTATCAAAGCCCAAATATCTCTTAATTTCATTGTTAGATAATAGAAACTTTTGTGTATACTTAGCACATCCAACAATCTAGACAATATCAAAATTTGAATTGTAGATTCTATACAAATTACACAAATCAGTCAAGAATACAAGCCATTATTGTCTTACATAAAATCCAAAATACCAATACAAACACTAACTTTGAACAATGATTGCAAAGACTCTCAAAATCCTATAGCAACAAGCTTAATTTCCTTGGAATAAGCTTCAAGCTAGCTATCCAATCCAAAAACCTGATCTACCAAATCTCTCGTATTTTGCCCTAGGCAGCTATTTTGGTGGCCAAAGGTCTGATTTTGACCCTGTCCTACAAATGGCCAACCCCCGGATATCAATCTAATCTATCCTAGGGATTTTATAGCCTGACCCTACCCTCAACTTAATCCTAGTATCAATCATGCTAATAATTTATTCTTTTTATTATATTTTTATCATTTTAGGGCCTTTCTAAGGCAGTAAAAGAATTACTACAGCCTAGAAGGTAAAATTACTAACTAATTCTTATGTACTAGCTATTAAGTGAAGAAAATAAACTATGAGGCTTTCATAACAACCTTGTTAAAATATGTTGAATTCTTGTTGAACTAAGATAATAGAGTATTAATTGAAAAATCATTTTTAGTCATAATTTCACCATATAATTGTGTCACAATACGACAACATCCTAGATAGGAATATTTATAAGAGTCAAGGCTGAAGAATTCTCTAGTCTTGACAATGCATCTCTTGAAATTCTAGCTCACCTTTTTTAGTATTGTTTGTGTATTCACTTGGTTAATTCAAATTCTTATTGGTTTCTTCTAGAAACCTTATTCTACTTCAAGTCTCTTATTTTGTATTCTTATGTCTTTGGCATATATCCAATATATTTTCATATTAAAATTCACAGCATAAAACAACATTTCATCCACAAATCAATAGCCAAACAAAACAAGTCAACCAAATTTTGAAATAGCACTTAAAATATACATTAATTATAAATAAGATGATCAGTTATCTTATTTGTCTCTAGTTGAAATTGTCTATAATAATATAGTTCATCTGTCTATTCAAAAGATTTTATTTTATTCCAATCATGGCCACCATTCAAATTTAGATATATTATCTATTGATAAATCTAAAAATCCAATGGCAAACAACTTTGCAAGTCAAATTGTTGATATCCAAGCTACCTTGAAATTTCAACTAGAAAAAGTTCAAATATGCTCCAAAGAATAAGTTGATATATAGAAGGAAGAATAACCTTCATTTTAAGTTGGCAATTAATTATGGTTTCTTTGATGCAATATAAAGACTACTTGACTATCTAATAAGTTATACTACCAAAGATTAGAATGATTTTTTATTAAAAAATAAATTAATTCTATTGCTTACCAATTAGAACTACTAACATCTATAAAGGTATATCTTATTTTTTACACATCTCTTTTAGAACCTTATAAAAAATCAAACATATGAAGAAGAATATAACTACCATCTCCTTATGTTGAAGTAGATAGATATGAAAAATTTGAGATGGAAGAAATATTTGATTTGAGGCTAAAGCAAGGACAATTAGAATATTTTGCATATTAAAGTGATTACAACATTAGTGAGTGCATATGAGGGCCATATTTAAACTTAGTCAATACCTTACAAAAAATATAAAAATTTCATCAATAACATCCTTCTAAGCAACATGTGTTAGGTAATACTTTTATTTGGCATATCTAGATCTATTACATTCTAGACTTAGAATTTTTTTTTAAGAGGGATAGAAGAGTCCTAAAAATTTTAAAGTTCAATCTTCATATACATATAAACTAATAAATCTAAAAATAATTCTATTCCACCTTAAAATTATAATACGTCATTGATTTAGCTTGTATAGTGAAATATGGATAGTTAAGAGCATAATATCATGCCAATTAGGCCATCTCAATTGAATGTTTCACATTATTGACCTCAAAATGAAGAATCTCTTGAATCAAGAAGATGTTGTCATATTGTAATATAACTATATGGTAAAAATATCAATTTAATTGACTTTTGGATTATTATTCTTTCATCTTGGATTAATAAGTATTAAAAATATTTTAAAAAGGAATTTATAGAAGTCTATTAATTTAATTTGAATAGGAGTTAATAATTAGAGAAGGACAAATTGCCATTCAAAGTTCATCATTGACATTCAAGGTAGCATTTGAAGAACAATAGTGCGGTTTTATAGCATTTTCTTCTAATTTGTAAATTAGATTAGATTGAAATTTCTTGAGCATATATGCTATAGATAAAATTTCTTGAGCAATTGATAAAAAAAATTGCTCAATAGTGTTACTATAAGTCTTGATAATTTTTTTTATCAATTGGATGATTAAATTAAGATTTATAGCTTGTTAAAGCTCATTGCTTAGGATTAGGATTTGAAAAAGAAATTGAACAATACAAAGAGATGAAAGTATCAAAGAAAATTAGATTTATGCTTGCTTGAGGTTACTAAGAAGAGTTTTTTTGAGTACTTTGTATTGGTTCTAAGCCTTTTGCATCAAAATTTGAATTATTTATATTCAGGTGATTAAAACCTATTAAGATTTCTTGAATATTTATAAAATATAATTTTATCTTCCACAGCCAAGTGCCTGGTGCATTTCTAAATAAGAAAACATATAATACAATAATGCCATAGAATACTTAGGATCCATTCTATGGCAATCATCATCAAAATAAAACTTGTCCATGAAAGATTCTCTAAAGTAATTTTTGAAGGATATTTTTATAATAAAGATATAATAGTTCAACCTTAGACTATAGTAGAAGATATTGGTTACTATTGTTAGTTGCAAGAACTAATGAATCTTTTGATTTGCAAAAAATAGTTTGAGTATATAATAATTATCATATGAAATATTTTTTATTTTATTTTTAATCAACTTAGATTCTATTCCTCATTATATAACTTGGAGCTAAAAGAAGAGATGATGTCATAGACATACAATAGAAGAGAATTTATTTAGTCTTAGAAGATTCTAAAAGATTTTATTTGATCATAAAAAATTCTAAAAGATTCTTGATAATTTCAAGAAGGCCCTAGTAGATCCTAGTAGGTTCTAAGAAGGTTTTGAAAGGTTTTAGAAGATTCTAGAAGATCTTAAATAGTCATAGAAGGATCTTAGGCTTATTTTATTTTTAAACATCAAAAAAAAAAATTCAAAAAGCTTCTTTGCATTTAATATTGTCATAGACATAAGATTTATTCTAATAATTATTTAAATAATATGGATAGGTAGAAGTTGATAAAAATATATTAATTTGATAATATCTTATAAAAAAGCTTTCAAAAAGCTTTATAGATCTGATTTCATCTTTATTCATATCTATAAGTAATTGATAGGTTAAAGACTTGGCCAACAAGTTAGCCATGCGTTATATATTTTGGTAGCTTGTGGAATAAGCTAATTATGTAATGCACATATGAGAAACTTATCTTATAAGTTTGACATGTATCTTGCAAATTAGACACGTGTTGGAGGTCCTATAGAACATTGTCATATAGTTGTTAGGTAGATAATATATATAGAAATAAGAATAAAGCCTTTACTCTTGTCAATGCCTTTTTTATTTTTAGTCTTGTTTCAAGGATCTTTAATCTTCTTGTCTTTGGCAATAGCCATTCTAGTTTAATATCATACCATCTTTGACTGATTCTTTATTCTTTTTGAGCAACATAAGAATATTTTGATACTTTGGTTGTTTATATTTTGTATCTTTGATAATTTGATAAGAATGCAAATTCATTATTCTTGATTTGTATTTTAGAAGTGAGAGAATTATTCCACTTTTATTTTTGTATTTGAAGGTTGTAAACTATCTATCTTTAAATTAATATTTTTTGCTTTCTAATCTTGATTTTTTCTTTAAATTGCCTCTCTTTGTGGAAATTTTTATTAGACATTGTAAATTTTTCTTTTTTAATTTTAATTTTGATTTTATTAAGTTGTTTAAAATGAAAGAAAAAATCATAGATGCTACACTTCACGGGAGTGAAAAAAGATTCACAACTATGCTAAGAAGTTGCATAGTTGAAAGAAGTAAGTGGATTGGCCTCACAAGTAAATTTAAAAAGTATGGCTTCTACAAGCATGAAAGAAAAAAAGATTAATATGTCTAAGAAGTTTGATAGAACAAAATCAAACTTTTGATGATTTCTACAACAAATCAAGCTTTATCTAAAGTTGCATCTTTTCTAATATTCTCATAGATTTATTGAAATTCAATTTATAGGTGCTTTTATTTGGAAGTATTCTTTCTTGATTTTCACCTTTGATAGAAAAGGATTTACAACTTCTTTATGATTTAAATTCATTCCTAGAAATATTTATAACTATATTTGAAAAAAATAATTGAAGAAGGATAGTAGAAACTAAGTTTCTATCTTTACAACAAAGATCATAGTCAATCACAATCTATACTATTAAATTCTAAAATCTTACTTATCATATGGAGTAGAATGACAAAGCCCTTATTAATCAATTTTGTTATAGATTGAAAAATAATATCAAAGATTTATTACTAATAATGCCAAAAGTAAATTTTAAAAAATAATTTATTATTCAAATCATTGAATTTGATGACTAATTATTTGAAAGACATTTAGAACATAGATTTAGCTAGAGAGGAACAAATCAATTAATGACAGTAGCTCTTAAGTTTTCAAAAACTTATTTGATTAAGTTAGAATCAATACAAATTGATACAATATATTTTAAACCTCTTATCAAATAGAAAAAGACTTGACGTTGTCAAGGAGGTCTTTGCTTATATTGTGGAGAAGCTAAGTACACTGCTCAATATTGTCTAAAAAAGCAATGTAACCACAAAATGAGGAGCATGGTTGTTAGAGAAGATAATATATAAGAAAATGAATTTCTCTGGCTATAAGTAAGATTGTTGTTGTGTTGTGGTTTGGCTACTATATAAAAGTATTGTACATATATATTTAATATATAATTTATTATGTAGCTAAATAAGAGCCATATAAGTGGATTTTTATTAGTAACATAATATGATTAGATTGTTAATTTAGAAAGAATCTTTTAAAAAGGCTATTATTGAAATTTATATAATTTTTTTTTATTTTTTATAGTAATTTTTGAGATTGATTTTATATTGATAATAACTTTATATATTTTAAGCCACCTTTATTAGACATTGGTGATTCTTGAGATCTTATTTATTTCTTTTAGTTGATATTTAGAATACATATATTATATAATTTATTAAAAAAAGGATTAAAAAAGAATTTGTAGTATGAAAAGGAGTAATTAGGCCATCTATGTAGATGAATGGAGATAGATGATAGAAATTTCTATTTATATTGGCCAAAAATCATATCTAATAGGCTTCAAGGAGGTTGCTTGAGGTCTTATTAGGAATTAGGATTTATTTTTAGAAAGGATTCAAACATCAAAGGCTAGGATTAATAAGTTTAGATTTTTGGCTATGGTTTTGGTATAAAAATTGTGTGATTTGGAATTTTTATAAAGGAGATATAGGAGCTCAAAGTTAAGGTATTAAAATTGTATCTACTATCACTCTTTTAGATATAACTTGTGTGTACAATAAGCAATAGACAATTGGTGACTAGATTTGGAAAGAGCATTTTTTTGGCTACACTTTTTATATATAGCTCAATGAAATTTAAGATAGGATAAAAAAAATATTAGGAGTTGAAGTCAATGCTTGTAATCTATGGGCAATAAGTGACCTTGTTTAATTAATGGTTGTATTTTGAACTATATTTTAGACAATTTGATAAGGTTTTGGCTTAGACTTCTTAAAAGTATATATTTTCATATTACAAAACTACATACAAAATTTTTGTGGCATTAGGATTTTTGATTTTTTAAATACAAAAGAAATAGTGCTTATTTGTCTATAAACTAGGATTTTAAGCACTTGCTAGGGTTTTTAAGATATTGGATAATTAAAAGCAAATCTATAGTTGAATTATTTTTATAATAAAGCTTAAAGATATAACCTATATTTTAAAAAAATTTGATAAAAATTGACTAGCTCAATCAATAGTTATTGAATTATAAAATTCAAGAAGAAATCAATCCTTGTGTGTGAATAAGCTATTAAAGGATTTTGTTGCAATTTGAGCATTTTGAACAAGCTAAAGGAGTTTTTTAGGAGCCAAGACTTTATAGAGGTAGAAAAATAGATATATAGAGTTATAATAAAATTTTGATATAAAGATGAGATTTTGAAAGGAGATTATGGATTTTTCTTGAAAGTTATTGACAATCTAACTTATCAATAATTGGTAAGTTGTGATTTTATAAAAAAAGAAATTAAAGATTTTTTATATGCCATAAAAAAAATTATGTATAAATCTAATTAAATATAAGAGGGTTTTATTATTATAATACTTTTTTTAATAATATTATTATATTTTTTATACTTTTTATTAATGACAAATCACTTATTAGAGTCTTGCAAAAAAATTACAAGTAAATTTTTTACAGCCGAGTATCTAATATATTTCCAAATTGAAGATTATGCCACACAACACCATATGGCTAGAATCATATACAATACCTAATAAAGGTCCTATTCTCTCTTTAGATCTCTTGTCTTATTTTATAGTAGATACATCTTTAGGACCTAGAAATAACAAAGCCTTTTTTTAATTAGATTCAAGAGTTTTAGCTTGACTCATAGACAAAGATTTTATCAAAAAATAAGAAATACCTTTAGTTAAAAAAACTAAATCTATACATATTATTGTATTACTTGTTGTCTTATTTGGAAATGCATTAGATACCTAGCTGTAGAAGATGAAGTTGTGGTTTATAAATATGCAAGAAATTCTAATAGATTTCATCCATATAAGAAGAATATAATTTTAATTTCAATTCAAAAATACTTTAAGCCAATACAAAGTATTCAAAACCACTTTTCTTAATAATCTCAACCATATACAAATTCCAATTACCTTGTTATTTTTATTATTAGGAAATTTTAATTTTATTAATTTAATCCTAGTCAATGAGCTTCAATAAGCTATAACTTTTAATCTAACCATTGATTTGATACAAAATTTTAGCACACAATAGTCACTATAAGTCTTCTACATGTTTAGGAAATTTTAGCCCAATCCAACTTACAAATTGTGAAAAAGACATTCAAAATCCGCACTATTGTTACTTGGCCATCAACATGAAAGTTGATACAAATATTCCAACAATGATTTTTTCTTTTCTAAGTATTAACTTCAACTTAAAATTGATAGATAATTTTATTTCTAAGCCTTCTAACACTATGCCAAATTTCATGTTGTTTTGACTTATAGATCTCTAGATATCACAATAATCCTAAACAACCTCAAATTGCCAACTTTTGGTACCTCTTTGTACTAATGATCAAATATCTTTTAATTGCACTATTAGATTATCACAAAATTTTATATACTCTTAGCACATCTAATTAACCATATATTACAAAATTTTCAATCATAAATATAATACCAACTACATATACTAGCCAAGAATGCTAGCATTAATTTTATTGCATAAAATCCAAATCACCAACATAAATCCTAACTTTGAACAATAATTACAAAGTCCTCTCAAATCCTAAAAAAATAAATCTTATGCTTCTAAAATAAATATAAAGCTAGCTCTCAAATTCTAATCACTAATCTTCAAATGACCCAATACTTTATCCTTGGTAGCCATGTTTGTGACTAAAGGTCTAATTTCAATCCTATACTATAATTGGTCGACCTCAGGTATCAATCCAATCTATCTTAATGCTTTTTAATTTTGAACCTATCCTCAATTTAATCCTAGTATCAACCATATTATTTATTTATCTCTTTTATCCTATTTTTGTCAATTTATGGCTTTTTAAAAGTAATAAAAGAATTTCTACAACCTAAAAAGAAAAATTAATAACTAACTTTTATCTATTAATTATTAAGATGAGAAAAAAATCTAAGAGGCTTTCATAAAACCTTAAGTACCTTAAGTTCTTATTGAGCCAAGATTGTTGAATATTAAGTAGAAAATCATTCTTGTTTTTATTTTCACCACATAAACGTATTACAATATGACAACATAGAAATCATAGATGGTCATTTTTTGTCATTTGGAGATGTCATCTATAAAATTGTTTTGTTAGATGTAACTAAAGGATATAATAGTATAATAATATTTAATGTAATTAGATCTCTATCCAATTTAATTATTTTAAGATTATTTATGATTAAAAAAAATATAATTTTCAAATAGATTGGACATATTATAACCTTGATTTTTTTCATAATTTAATTCAAAAATCCATTAATTAAGTGAAAATACATTAGTCTAATACATGTCACGGACACAAAATACAAACTAGAAATCTAAACAAGAAGTTCACAAAGAACTGGAAAGAACTAAATTAATGCAGATGAGTACAAGGCCAACACCAGAGAAGTGAGCTAGAGCTCCAAGAGATGTGTTGTCGAGACTGAAGAACCCTTCAGCCTCGACTCCTATATATACTATCAGATAGGAAACTTCTCGAGCTACTTCCGCTAAACTAGGAAGCTTCTCAAGCGACTTCTACTTAACCAGGAAGCTTCTCAAGCAACTTCCTAGAATCTAGTAGAATATTCTAGGAATATTCTAAGAATCTTCTAGAACCTTCTAAGGGAATCTTCAGAGAATCTTCTAGGAATCTTTATAGAATATTCTAAGGAATCTTTAGGGAATATTCTAGAGGGTTCCAAAGACTTGCTTCTAGAATGTTCTAGAAGCTTGTCTCTAGAAGGTTCTAAAGACTATGTCCCTAACATTATCCTCTCCTTTAGCTTCGAGGTCTCCGAGAAGCAATGTTGTTTGTCGGTTAGAACAATCGCAAGAAAATAAAGATCTGTCGCATAACGTCTGCAATGAACTCCAATTGCTGTTCGTGAAGCAAGTGGTTCAACGGCCCTTGAAGCCAACGGTAGTGGCCCACGCCTTCCACTTCTGACCAAGCATGAACTTCCGTGTCCTCATTGTGAAATTGTCCTGCAAACACACCTTCTGGCTGACCATCGTAAGCAGGCTCGATCTCAAATACTATCACCAGCGATCGGTTACTCGGTATCCTCCGTCGTTGTCGTGGTGCAGGCGGTTCTTCATCTCGAGGTCGCCTTCGTGAGCTAGTCGGTTGAGATAACACGACTGGCATGCTATCCATGTCGGGAAATCAAACTCTGGCTACTAGAAAAAGTTCTCTATCTTGGAAAAAATAACTTATCAACTGTGAGTTTTGGTGGTGCTCTCCCCTCTTTTATGTTCTCGGATGAGTAAGCTTCAAGAAGAAGTTATCATTGAACTAGCTTAGGTTTATGAGGATATCGTCGATGAAACTCCTGTACCTTTTGCGGCGCATTGGCAAGATTTTTGGCTGGCTCCCACGTTCGTTCATTAATGTCGTAGCCGCACCAATGAACAAGATACTCCAACTTGCCCCACCTTCGCCGTGAATCCAGCACCTTTTCGACCTCGTATTCCTCGTGGTTCTCAATTTCAATGCTAGGTGGCGGATGTTGTGTTCTTCCAGGAAAGGATGACTCTCGATAAGATTCCAACAAAGAAACATGAAAGACAGGGTGTACCTTCATAGCAGCTGGTAGCTCCAGACGATATGCCATTGGATTGATTTGCCTCTGGATGACAAATGGTCCCAATCTTCGGTAGTCCAACTTATCACAAGGCCTTGTCGTCTTAATATTTCGTCGAAGTAACCATACTTTATCTCCAACCTTGAAAGCAGGTGCCTCATTCCGAGATCTATCTGCGGTCGCCTTGTAGGACTCTTGTGCAGCTTGCAATTGAAGTTTCAACGTGGCTTAAAGTTTCGATAACCACTTTGCAATTCCTTCAGCTGTCGGATTGATATTTGTTGATGGACTCAATAAGTCAAGTTTCGGATGGTATCCATAGTTGGAAAAGAATGGTGTTTGTTGAGTCGACGCATGAAGTGTGTTGTTGTAAGCAAACTCGGCAAGCGATAGATATGCGGTCCAATCGTCCTGCTGATAGTTGATGCTGCACCGTAGATACTGCTCCAAGACTTGATTGACCCGTTCTGTTTGGCCGTCAGTTTGGGGATGGAAAGCCGAAGAAAGTTTGATAACCACTTTCAATGCCTCAAAGAGAGATCTCCAGAACTTGGATACGAACTAAGTCCCTCGATCCGACACGATATCATCTGGTAGGCCATGATAACAATATACGTTATTGAGAAAGAGCCTTGCAGTATCTTCGCTTGAAGATATCTTCTTGCAAGGGACAAAATATGCCATCTTTGTAAGCCGATCCACCACAACAAAGATGCTATCGAATGAATTTGATGACGGCAAGTCTGTGATGAAGTCCATAGAAATTGAAGACCATGGTCGACGCGGAATAGGCAGTGGCTGTAGAAGACCATAAGGGCGATGTCGAGGGCTCTTGGATCTTGAACAAATGTCACAAGAGATGACAAATTCTTTCACATCCTTCCACATTTGGGGCCACCAAAAATCTCGGGAGATAAGCTCCAAAGTCTTGTTGAACCCGAAATGTCCCGCAGTTGGAAAGTCGTGACGAGATTGAAGAACTCGGAGTCGTGTTGGTCCTTTTGGAATATACAATCGCTCTTCAAAGTATAAAAGATCTTCTTCAACCTTGAACTTGTCGTTATCAATGCGCTGCTTGATATCCACGGCTATAGAATCTTCAAGAGTCGCGGCGCGTACCTGGTTGAGGAAATCGGTATCAATTGGCATGGAAGCGGTGCAAATCCTAAAATGCTCTAGCTTCAGCAATGTTGCACACTGTTGATCGAACGCTGCTTCTCCAACCTTCGGCGCAAGATACGATCTCCTCGATAATGCATCGGAGAGTCCTTGTTGCTTCCCAGGCCGATAAGTAATAACAAAGTCAAATCTGGAAAGCGACATATTCCATCGAGCCTGACGACGATTCAGAACTCGAGATGTCATGAAGTACTCCAAATTCTTATGATCCGTGTATACGGTCACTGGATGTGCAGCTCCTTCAAGGAAGTGTCGCCACTCTTGAAAAGAATCCACTATTGCAAGGAGTTCCTTATCGTGGATCTCATAGTTGATCTCGGCAGCAGAAAACTTCCGCGAATAGAATGCAACTGGATGGAGCTTCCCGTCTACGTCCATCTGTGAAAGCACCGCTCCCAAAGCAAAATCTGAAGCATCGGTCTCTAAGTAGAAGGCCTTTGCAAAGTCAGGGTGTACCAAGATTGGAGTTGTAGTAAATGCCGACTTAAGATCTTGGAATGCTTTCTCCGCTTGAGGTCCCCATTCGAGCTTGTCCTTGCATGTCAACCGAGTGAGCGGGGCAGCGACTTGGGAATAATTCTTGATGAAGATCCGATAGAAGTTAGCAAAACCAAGAAAGCATTGCACATCTCGAATTGTCTTCGGAACTTCCCAAGACACGATTGCCTCTACCTTTTTGGGATCCATCTTCAAACCTTCTGTAGTCGCGATAAATCCTAAAAACTCCATCTTAGTCTGGTGAAATAAGCATATCTCTAGTTTGGCGTAGAGTCCTCGCTGGCGTAGCTTTTCAAAGACCAAACAAACATGTTTCTCATGCTCTTCCTCGTTCTTGGAAAATATCAGAATGTCATCTAAATAGATGACAACGAAGTGGTCAAGGTGCTCTCGAAAAATGTCATTCATCATGTGTAGAAAAACGGCCGGAGCATTGGTGAGGCCAAAAGGCATGACATTATACTCAAAGTGGCCATACCTTGTACGGAAAGCTGTCTTCCATTCGTCTCCCTCCTTGATACGCAGAAGATTGTAAGCTCCCCTTAGATCAATCTTTGTGAAGATCTTTGCACGTCCAAGTTGTTCCAAAAGACCGGAGATCAAGGATAACGGATAACGATTCTTCTTCGTCATCTTGTTGAGGCCTAGATAATCTACGCACATCCGCAACGAGCCGTCTTTCTTTTTCACAAATAAGATCGGTGCCCCGGCTGGCGACTTTGAATGACGAATGAAATTCTTGGCTAGATTCTCGTCGATGTACTTCTGTAGCTCTGCCAACTCCGTCTACGATAGGTTGTAGATTGGGCCAAAAGGTGGTTGTGTTCCTTCTTGTAAGTCTATGGCACAATCGTATGGTCGATGCTCTGGTAGCATTTCAACATTCTTCTTTTGAAATACGTCCTCAAAGTCCTTATACTGCTCCGGTATACTTGTTGTCAAAGTCTTCTCGTCGCTAATCGGTGTTGCATAAATGACAAATGGTGTACCTTCCTTGGACGACCTTACAAACGCTCTTGCTCCAAGGAATAATGGTTTTTTTGTTCTAGACCTTTTAATAGGCTTACTTTTAGAATAATCTATGGGAAACGTCATTCTTCGCAACTTCCAATCGATAGATGGATTATGCTTCTCTAACCAGGAAAGACCAAGAATGACAAGGTTTGACGGGGTTCTAATAATATTAAAAATAACAAAACTACTATGGTTTTCAAATGCAACTTCTATAGGTTCTGATTCATGGGTGACACTACCGGACAATAAGGGTCTTCCATCTATTACTTCTACGTGTACGGGTTTGGATTTCAATACTAGAGGGATCTTATGGCGCTTAGCAAATTCTTCGTCTAAGAAACAAGCAGATGCTCCTGAATCTAATAACGCTAGGGTTTTGATTTTCTGAGGACCAAAAGACAAAGGGATTGTAAAACAACTAGCAGGTTGGGAAGAAAGAGTGGAACCTGATTTTTGTTGTGGTACTGAATTGTCCAGCCGCACGGTTCTTATTGTGGCTGGGCATCTTTGTTTTCCTATATAATCGCACCTCTGGTCTTCACAATGCGTTGATTCTGCTTCTTGGGGTAGCTTCTAACTGTGTGGCCTTGCTCTCCGCAATACAAGCATAGTCCTTCCTCCATACGTCGCTTTCTTTCTTCTGGAGTAAGGGGCTTTATACGTACCGCGTCAATTTGCATGTCTTCCGCTTCCGAGTGTGAGTTGAGGCCACTTGCTGACATACTAGGGCCATGGCGAGTCGTATATTGTCTTGCACGTTGGTCTTGGCGACGTTGAAATAGGCGGTTATCGCACTTCACCGCTTGGCTGATGGCTTCGTTGAGCGTCCGTGGGTCTGGAAGCGATAATAGCAAATCCTTCACGTCGTCTCTTAGACCCCAATAAAACTGACTCATCAACGCTTCTTTGTCCCAGTTGATGTCGCACGCTAATTGCCTGAAATCTGATGCATAAATTGATACTGAGCACATCTCTTGTCGTAGCGACCGAATCTTCGTTGTAGCCCATCGAGCCTTATCATGTTCGCCAAATGCCTCGGCAAATGCCTCCAAGAAAGTTTCAAAGTTGCTCAAAATTGGTGATCGTTTCTCGAATAAAGGAGCGAACCACGATAACGCTTGTCTTGTGAGCAGAGTTCCGACTAATCCAACACGCGACTCCTCCGTCGGATAGCGTTCAGGTTGCAAAACCGTAATCAATGTGATTTGGTTGACGAAACCTCAAAACTTGGAACGCGTACCATCAAATTTGTCTGGAAGGCTGACTCGACGAAACGAAACCTTGGAACTTGCGAACAACAAATTTGTTGCTTTTGGGCGTGAAGGCTTGGTGAACCTTAACCAACGGTTCTTGCCGAACTAACGACATGGTTGCTTCATTAGATGCCGAAGCTTGAGATTGGTGAACCTTAGATTGTGCTGCCTCGGGCGTTCCAACGTTGTGAAGCCTTGCCATAACTCCTTCTATCTCTGCAGTTCTCTGAGACAACGTAGCAAGAGCATTCATGATGGCGTCCAATTTGGACTCCGAACTTTCAGCCATAGTGATGTCTTGACCTCCGACCATTCTAAGAGAAGGAAAAGATGAATCTACAGAAGATAATATTGGTTTAGAGGAGGGTACTCCGCAACCTCTAAAACGCCTTAAGTTCTTCAAGAAGAGGGGTAATCCACGCTTTTCAAGAAGAACAAGACTCCAATATTGAATACAATGAATATCAGTTTAGAGGAGGGTAATCCGCAACCTCTAAAACGCCAGTAGACCTTCAAGAAGAGGGGTAATCTACACTCTCACAAGAAAGAACTAGCTCTGATATCAAAGATGTGTGTAGTCTCGACAAACTGTCACGGACACAAAATACAAATTAAAAATCTAAACAAGAAGTTCACGAAGAACTGGAAAGAACTAAATTAATGCAGATGAATACAAGGCCAACACCAGAGAAGTGAACTAGAGCTCCAAGAGATGTGTTGTCGAGACTGAAGAACCCTTCAGCCTCGACTCCTATATATACTACCAGATAGGAAACTTCTCGAGCTACTTCCGCTAAACTAGGAAGCTTCTCAAGCGACTTCTACTTAACCAGGAAGCTTTTCTAGACTAGAATATTCTAAGAAGTTCTAAGAGAATCTTTAGAAAAGGAATCTTTCTTTAGAGAATATATACTTGAGAATGTTCTAAAAGAAGGAAGGACTTATTTTTTGTTATATATGCCACATCCATTTCTAATACTAAAATTTTTGTAAGTGATATTCTTAGCCAATATCAAGATTTTCAAGATATTTTTGAAATAAAAATATGCAAATATTCTTCTAGAGCATTGACTTTATGATTATTCAATTGATCTTCAAGAAGATACTCAACTACCATTTGGACCAATCTACAATTTATTGCAAAACAAGTTGGCTATGTTGAAGGAGTATATTAATAAAAATTTAACTAAGAACTTTATATATTATTAAAAATTTTCAACAAGAGCTTCTATCTCATTTGTAAAGAAAAAAGATGGATTGTTGTAAATGTCCATAGATTATTGAGAACTTAATAAGATTATCATTAAGAATAAGAATCTTTTATCTTTGATTTTAAAATTTTTTGATCAACTCAGTCAAGCAAAGATCTATATAAAAATAGATCTATGAAAAACATACAATTTGATTTCTATCAAAAAAGGTGATGAATAAAAGATTATATTTCAAACTAGGTATGGATATTTTGAATATAATGTCTTGCCTTTTGGACTTATTAATACATCAATTACTTTTTAATATCTTATAAATGATATTTTTTATGAATTTCTTCATGATTTTATTGTTTGTTATTTAGACAATATTCTAATCTATTCTAAGAATATAAAAAAATATGAATTTCATGTTTATTGTATGTTATAAAAACTTAGAGATGAAAGATTATATGCCAAAATAGAAAAGTGTATTTTTTACTACTCAAGTTGATTTTTTAGAATATATAATTTCTAATGGCAATCTAATGATGGATCCTAAGAAAGTTCAAATAATTATAGACTAGACAATTTCAAAAACAATAAAAGATGTATAATATATTTTGAAATTTTTCAATTACTATCGGATCTTCATCAATTTTTTTTTTTTAAATTGGAGCTCCACTAACACTCTTAATTTATTAAAAAAAACTTGAAGAGAATAAAGAAGCGGAAGTATCATTTGAAGCTTTAAAGATAATTTTTATTTTTGCACCAATCTTATGTTGTATCAAATTCTCAAAAGTATTTTTTATAGAAATAGATGCATCAGGATTTGCTTTAAGTGAGATATTATTATAAATGGGAGTTGATGACAAATTTCATTCAATAGCTTTTTATTCAAGAAATTTTTTAAAAATCAAGATTAATTACAAAATTCATAATAAAGAACTTTTTGCAATCATAGATTCTTTTTAAGAATAGCATCATTATTTAGAATACACTTCTATTTCAATCACTATATATATGGACCACAAGAACCTCAAACATTTCATGTCAATACATATTTTGAATTATTACCAAGCTCGTTAGAGCATGTTTTTATCAAGATTTGAATTTATCATCACTTATTGGCTAAAAAAATAATAAGATTTGTCCAATATCCTTTTTAAATATTATTGTGTTGTGATTTAGCTATCATGTAAAAATATTGTATATATATCTTTAATATATAATTTACTACACAATTAAATAAAAATTATATTAGTAGATTTTTATTGGTTATAAAATATGATTAAGTTATTAGTTTAGAAAGAATTTATTTAAAAGGGCTATTATTGAGATTTATACAATATTTTTTTTATAATAATTTTGAAATTGATTTTATATTAATAATAGCTTTTATATATTTTAAGTCACTTTTATTAGGCATTGGTGATCCTTGAGATCTTATTTATTTCTTTTATTTGATATTTAGAACACATACTATGTAAATCTTATTAAAAAAATAATTAGAAAGTAATTTTAAGTGTAAAAAGGAATAGTTACACCATCCATGTGAAAAAATGGAGATGGATGATAGAAGTCTCTATTCCTATTGGCTAAAAGTCATATCCAATGGACTTTAAGGAGGCTATCTGAGGTCTAATTAGAAATTAGGATTTGTTTTTAGAAAGGATTCAAATATCAAAGGCTATGGTCATTAACTTTAGATTTTTGGCTATGGTTTTGGTATAAAAATTGTGTGATTTGGAATTTTTATAAAAGAGATATAGACGCTCAAAGTTAAGGTATTAAATTGTATCTACTATCACTCTTTTAGGTATAACTTGCGTGTACAAAAAGCAATAAAAGATTTTTATTTAGAATTGAAAAGAAAACTTTCTTAGCTATATTTTTTATATACAATTTAATGAAATTCAAGTTGATACAAAAGAGATATTGGGAGTTGAAGTTAGTGCTTGCAATCTAAAGCCAATAAGTGACCTTGTTTAATTAGGGGATATATTTTGAGCTATATTTTAGGCAATTTGATAAGTTTTTGGCTCAAAGTTTTTAAAAGTATATATGTTTATGTTACAAGATAATATGCAAAAATTTTGTGGCATTAGAATTTTGGATTTGTAAAATATAAAGAAAATAGTACTCAGGTATTTTTGAATTATGGTTTTAAATACCTATTAGTATTTTTAAGATATCAAATAATTATAAGCAAATCTATGTTTAATTTTTTTTATAATAAAGCTTAAGAATATTATATATACTTTAGAATTTTTTTTAAAGAAAATAAATAATTAAATCAAGAATCATTAAATTCTAAAGTTTGAAAAGAAATAAATCTTTGCAGGTGAATAAGCTATTGAAGGTTTTTGGTGTAATTTGAGTCCTTTGTATAAACTAAAGGGATTTTTTAGAAGCCAAGACTTTATGGAGATAGAAAAATGAATATATAGAATTATAATAAAACTTTGATATGAAGGTGGAGTTTTGGAAGAGAATTATAGATTTTTTGTGAAAGTTATTGATAATCTAACTTATCATCGACTAGTTATTTGAGATTCTAAAAAAAAAGATGTTGAGATTTTTTTATATGCTATAGAAGGACTTTATATACAAATCTAGCTAAAATAAAGATTTTTTTATTAATATAATTTTTTTTTTGTAATATTATTGTATTATTATTTTTTTTTATTAAAGACAAATCACTTATTGGAGTCTTGCCAATAAGTAGCAAGTAAATTCTTTATAGCCAAGTATCTGGTGTATTCTCAGATTAAAGATATGGCCACATAACAATATTCTTATCTTATACCAAAAGAAAGAGATTTAGCTTTTAATCAACAAAAGACAATCTTATTGAAGCTAGAATAATTTTATTTTCAAGCAATGAAATTGACATTAATTATTGATTTAACTTTTTTCAACCAAGTTCAATCAAGTATCTATTTAAATCTTCTTATTTATGATATTAAAAATAATTTATTTAAGTCTTATGATACTTCTAAATTTGAATTTAAAAATAATCTTTCTATCTTAAAGGATGTTTATATATTCCAAAAGGTAAAGCATGACTATGTGTTCTTGAAACTTGTTACAACTTTCCTACAACAAGACATTTTAGACAACAAGACTTTGGAACTAATATCAAGAGATTTTTAATAGTCTCAAATATAGAAGGCAATTAAAGAATTTATGTAGTCATATAATGTTTGTTCAAGATCAAGAACTCATCATTGATCTTATAGAGTTCTTCAACCATTATTTATATTGGAACAACCATGGTCTTCTATCTCTATGGATTTTATTATAGATCTATAAATTTTAAGTTCAAATGATTTTATATTTGTGATTGTAGATCGTTTCACTAAGATGACATATTTTGTATCATATATAAAATCTATAATAAATAAAGAAATAACTAAATTCTTCTTTGACAATATCTATCACTATCATGGATTATTAAGAGATATTATATTAGATAGAAGAATAAAATTTGTATCAAAATTTTAAAAAATCTTTTTTAAGATATTGAAGGTGGATATAAAACTATCTTCAGCTTTCCACCTTCAAATTGATAGATAAACAAAATGAATAAATCAAGTTTTGGAAAAGTATTTGAAGTGTATCATCAATTATCATCAAGATGATTGAATAACACTTTTGCCATTGACAAAGTTTATTTATAATAATTCAATACATTCTTCTACTCAACAAACACCTTTATTTGCTAATTATGATTATCATTTACAACTTGATACTTTTCACTTTTCAAAACTTGATAATTCTATAATAGAAAACTTGGCCAATTGATTATCAGAGCTATATACAATAATGAAGGCACAATTAAAAGAAGTTTAAGAATGACAAAAGACTAATGTAAATATCTATTATAAGAAACAACTTCAATTCCATATTGGTGATAAGGTATGGCTATTTCATTATAATATCAAGACTATTTGTTCTTATAATAAGCTAGATTATTATAGACTTAGACCATTTCCAACTTATAAACCAATCAACCCAATTGCTTATCAATTACACCTATTAGAGTCTATGAAGATTCATTTTATATTCTATACATTTCTACTTAAGCCATATAAGACAATGGATATATAAAGAAGAAGACAAATATCATGATGTTGTGTAATAACACGGCCATTAAGTAAAAGAAAAAAGAAATGATTATATTATAGAAGAGCTCAAATGAAAATATTTTAGCAAATTATCTTAAAAATATAGATAATAGATAAGAAAGTAATTTTTTAAAAAAATGCTTATATTATCTTTTTATAGAGGAGACTTTTATTCATTTTGTATGGCCATAAATAAGACAAAATAAAGTAGATTAGAAAAATAAATAATGTAGGCATCTTTAAGAACAAATAAGAAATAAGTTTTAATAAAATTTATCTCAAAATTCTAAAAGTTGATATCCAGAAAGGACCAGTTGTGAACATGGATCAAAATCACACCCTGAGGCATAAAACTATGTGCCTATAGTAGATAGAAAGTTCTTTGGCAAATTGGAGAAATAGATTTGAAAGTAAACTAAAGAGAGTTTATTTAAGCATTAATTTGGAGTGATTTGGATACATATTGACTTTGTAAGAGCTTTACAAAGTCAGGTTTGATTTGGATGACTCTGATTTTTATAAAATTAAAAAAGATTTATAATTTTGAATATTTTTTGAGTTTGGTTATAGATCTATAAGTTAAATTTTGTGGATTTGTGATTATAATTGTGTTTAATATATGGTATAAGTTTGAGCTTGATCTAATGCTTCAATCAAAGATTATTGAAGTTCAAAAGGGTTGGAGTCTCAAAAATTAGATTTTGAAGGTTAGTGAGAATTTCTAAGATATTTAGCAATTTACTAGTTGAAATGAAGTGAAAATTATTTATATGGATAGTAGACTTAATTTACTATCTATTTGTAAATTTTAAAAGCAATTAAATAGAGTAAAAAAAAGATATTGGTATTAGAATATTAGCATCAAGGTTGAAGAAGGAGGATGGCCTATATCCATGTAGAGTTTTGAGCTTATCTTCTATTTGATGGGTTAAATTGTCTTCAAATTTTTTGTGCATATTATCAACTTAGTTATTGAAAGCTGTGTAAAATTTGAATCAAGATCAATAATTCAATCATTAGCTATTGAGGTCTCAATGTGCTATAGGATTTGCTAGGATTTGATTAGGATTCAATGTGGATTTGCTAAAATTTATTTATGATTTGTTTAGAATTTACAATTTGATTATGATTTATTAAGATTTTATTAGGATTTATTAAGATTCATTTAAAATTTAATTAGGATTTAGAATTTGATTAGGATTTGATTAGGATTTGACTAGAATTTAATAAAAATTTGATTGGAATTTGACTAAGATTTGATTAGGATTTGATTAAGATTTGATTAGGATTTGACCAAGATTTGATTAAATTTTTATTAAGATTTGACTAAGATTTGATTAGAATTTGATTAGGATTTTATTATAATTTTTATTTTTAATATTTAAAAAATATTTTTATTTTAATATTTTTTAAAATTTTTATATTAACATTTCTTTAAGATTTCTTTATTATTCCTTTATGACTTCTTTTGAAGTTCTTTAGGATTTCTTGTATTTCTTTTGTAATTAATTAAAAATCTAATTGAATTATTTTAATAGTTGAATATATTTATTATTCTTAAATTATAATTTATACATAATTCTATTAGAGGTGTTAGGACTTATTGTTGCAAATTTTTTTTTTTTTTTTATCTTCTACAGCTAGGTGCCCAATGTATTTTCAAGCAAGACTTCACATAATATGACATATTTATTGAACTCGACATGAAAAGCTTGAAGTGGAAGATAATTGGATTTTTGATCTATTTGAATATATGGAGAAAAAATGTGTCAAGGATATAAGATTTATTTTAATAATTATCTAGCTAATATTGATAGATAGAAGTAAGTAGAAGTAAGTTGATTTGATAATATCTTAGACAGAAGCTTCCTAAAAGCTTCATAGATGCGGATTCATCTTTATATATGTCTATAGGTGATCGGTAGGTTAGAAACTTGGCCAACAAGCTAGCCACATGTTACACATATTGGAAGCTTTTAGAACAAGCTAAATACATGGTGCATATATAGGAAACTTGTCTTGTAAGTTTGACATGTATCTTACAAATTGGACACATAGTAGAGGTCCTATAGAACACTACTATATAGCTCTTAGGTAGATAGTATATATAAAAATAAGAGTGAAGCCTTCTTCACTCTTATTAATGCCTTTCTTATTCTTAGTCTTGTTTCAAGAGCTTCTATTCTTCTTGTCTTTGGCAATAGCCATTCTAATTTTATTATGATTCCATCTTTGAGTGATTTTGAATAATACAAGAGTATATTTTATTCTTTTATGATTTATGTCCTTGTCCTTGACAATTTGACAAGAGTGAAGATTCATTATTCTTATTTTTTATTCATGAAGTGAATACATTATTCCACTTTTATTGTTGCATTTGAAAGTTGCAGACTACCCACCTTTAAATTAACATTCTTTGCTTTTTAACTTTGATTTTTTTTAAAAAAAGAAAGTGGATTATCCTTCTTTGTAGAGATTTTTATTCAATATTAGAGGTTGTGGATTATCCTCTTTTAATTTGAATTATAATATTATTAAGTTGACTAAGATAGAAAGAAAGATCTTAGATATTATATTTAATAGGAGTGAAAATAGATTTGTAACTATCGCACATCCTCAAGAACTTGTTAATACTTTTAGAATAGAAATTTCACAAATCACTAATATCAATCATAGAAGTATTATTCCTACGTCTATGGAAGAAATCTAGAGCCTATGCTAAGAAGTTGTACAATTAAGGAAAGCAAATAAATCAGCCTTACAAATAAATCTAGAAAGCCTTGCTTATACAAATATGAAGGAAGCAAAGATTAGTATGCCTAAGAAGTTTGATGGAATAAGATCAAAATTTTAAGGATTTTTGTAATAAGTCAAGTTATATCTAAGATTACATCTTTTCCAATACTTTAATGGATTTATTCAAGTTAGATTCATAGGCGTACTTCTATGTAGAAATACTCTCTGTTGGTTTGCACTTTTGACAAAAAAAGATTCATAACTTCTTTATGATTTAAATTTATTCTTCAAAATATTTATGACTATATTTAGAAAAATTGATCAAGAAAAGGTAGCAAAAACCAAGCTCTTATTTTTGCGACAAGGATCATAATCAGCTACAACATATGCTGTAGAATTCCAAAACCTTGCTTGCGATGTAGAATCGAACAATAAAGCCCTTATCAATCAATTTTGTTATGGATTGAAAGATAACATCAAAGACTTATTATTAATAATATCAAAAGTGGATTCTTTGGAATAATTTATTGCTCAAGCCATTATATACAATAATCAATTATTTAAAAGACATCAAGAATATAGATTTGACTAAAGAAGAACAAATCAATCGATGACAGTAATTCCAAATTTTTTAAAAACTTATTTAACTATATCAGATCCAATGCAAATTAATGCGATTCATTTTAAACCTCTCATAAATAGGAAAAGACTTGATGTTCTCAAGAAGATTTGTGCTTATATTGTAGAGAAATAAAGCACACTATTCAACATTATTCAAAGAAGCAAGGTAATCACAAAATGAGGAGTATGGTTACTAAAGAAGATAATGTATCAAAAAATGAGTTTTTTTAGTTACAATAGGGACTATGCGATTGGAATCATGTGCAACACCTTATAAAGATCTTATTTTCTTCTCAAATCCCTCTCTTTGTTTTATAATAGATGTATTTTTAGGATCTAAAAATTATAAAGTCTTGACCTTATTAGATTTAGGAGCCTCAACTTATTTCATAGATGAAGACTTTGTCAAAAAATAAAAAATATCTCTAGTCAAAAAACGTAAATCTTTACCCGTAGAAATCATAGATGGTTATTTATTATCTTTTAAAAAATATTATCCATGAGACTGTTCTTTTAGATGTAGCAAGTAAAAAATATAATAGTATAGTAATATTAATGTAATTAGATCTCCTTCCAACTTAGTTATTTTAAGATTATTATAATTAAAAAAATACAATTCTCAAATAGATTGGACTTCTTGTAATCTTGACTTTTTTTTATAGTTTAATCTAAAAATCTATTAGTCAATTAGACATACATAATTTTAATATATCTAAATTTTTATTGATAGGTACAAAAGCTTTTATACATGCAATAAAAGAAAGATCATCTTTTATTATACATGCCACATCCATTTTGGATGTTGAAAAGATTACAAGTAATATTTCTAACCAGTATCAAGATTTTCAAGACATTTTTTAAAAGAAGAATGTAGATATTTTTTTAGGGTATCTACCTTATGATTGTTTAATTGATCTTCAAGAGAGAGCTCAACCACCATTTGGACCAATCTATAATTTATTACAGAATAAATTGGTTGCTTTAAAAGAATATATTGACAAGAACTTAGCTAAAAACTTTATATGCCATTTAAAGTCTCTAATATCAGCTTCTATCTTATTTTTGAAGAAAAAAGACAGGTTATTGCAGATGTACATAGATTATCAATGACTTAATAAGATTACTATCAAGAATTGATATCCTTTACTTTTAATTTCAGGACTTCTTGATCAACTTAGTTAAGCAAAGATCTCGATAATAATAGATCTATGGGGCGCATACAACTTGATTTGCATCAAAGAAGGTGATGAATGGAAGAGTGCATTTTGAACTAGGTATGGACATTTCAAATGTAATTTCATACCTTTTGGACTTACAAATGTACCAACTGTTTTTCAATATCTTATGAATGATGTTTTAGGATACATAAAAATATGAACTTTATATTCGTTGTATATTACAAAAACTTAGAGATGCAAGATTATATGCTAAGGTAAAAAAATATGTATTTTATACTATTCAAGTTGACTTCTTAGGATACATTATTTCAAATGATGGTCTCAAATTGGATCCTAAGAAAGTCTAGGCAATCATGGATTACAAGACTCTAAAAACAATAAGGGATGTGCAATGCTTTTTGAAATTTTTCTTTATTATTAAATCTTTATTAAGAATTTTCCTCAAGTTGTAGCTCCACTTATATGTTTAACTTATAAAGACAAATTTGAATGGAATAAAGAAGCAAAAGCATCATTTAAATCCCTAAAGATAATTTTTTCTTTTGCACCAATCTTGTATCACATCAACTTTTTTAAGGCATTTTTTTATGAAAATAGACGCATCAGAATTTGCTTTGGGTATAATATTCTTACAAATAGGAGCAGATGGCAAACTCCACGCAGTAGCTTTTCATTTTAAGAAATTTTCAACAGTAGAGATCAACTATAAAATCCATGATAAAGAACTTCTTGTAATTGCAGATTCTTTTGAAGAATGACATCATTATTTAGAAGGTGCTTTTAATCTAGTCATTATATATTCAGATCATAATAACCTCAAATATTTCATATCAACACGCATATTGGAGTATGTCTTTGTCAAGATTCAAATTCATTATTACTTATCAATGAAGAAAACAACAAGGTCATTCCAATATCCTTTCTAGACGTTCTTATCTTACATCAAAAGAAGAAAATTTAGCTTTTGATCAATAAAGAACAATCTTCTTAAAATTAGAACAATTTCATCTTTACGCAATGAAATCAACATTGACTATTGATTTGATTTTTTTTAAGTAAGTCCAGTCAAATATATCTTTAGATTATCTTGTTTATGAGATAAAAAATAATTCACCTAAGTCTCATAATATTTCCAAGTTTGAATTCAAAAATGATTTACTATATTTTGAAGGACTCTTATATGTTTCAATAGATGAAGTACGACTACATGCTCTTAAAACTTGTCACAACTTTCCTATAGTAGGAACATCTACATTGATAGGCAATTAGATTAATTTGTTCATAAATCAAAAATGGTCTAAGCCTACAATAATCTAGCTTGTCACAAAGATGACTAGTCTTGATATTGTAACAAAGTAACCATACCTTATCATCCATATGGAATTGAGGGTGTTCCTATTGTAAGAAAGTTGTTAAAAATTTCTTACAATTTTCATTGATGACAACCATCAAAACCAAGATGAAGAATCAAGAAAACCTTTCAAAGATTAGAGTATGTTACAAGCACAATTTGGCGCATCTTGGACTTCTTCAGCATGTAATCACCATTCCTCATAAAACTTGTTCCTAAAAAGGGGGATAATATCATGGATATAAGATTTATTTCAATAATTATTTAATTAATGTGGATAGATAGAAATAGATAGAAGTAGATTAATTTGATAATATCTTAGAGAGAAGCTTTCTAAAAGCTTCATAAATGCAGATTCATCTTTATATATATCTATAGGTGATTGATAAATTAGAAACTTGGCCAATAAGTAAGCCACGTGTCGCACATGTTGGTAGCTTTTGGAACAAGCTAATTATGAGGTGTACATGTAGAAAACTTGTTTTGCAAGTTTGACGTGTGTCTTACAAATTGGACACATAGTGGAGGTTCTATAGAACACTGCCACGTAGTTTTTAAGTAGATAGTATATATAGAAATAAGAGTGAAGCCTTCTTCACTCTTGTCAACATCTTTTTTGTTCTTAGTCTTATTTCAAGAGTCTCTAGTCTTCTTGTCTTTGGCAATAGCCATTTTAGTTTTAATATGATTCCATCTTTGAATAATTTTGAGTAATGTGAAAGTATATTTTATTCTTTTATGATTCATATCCTTGTCTTTGATAGAAGAAAAGAATATGAAAAGAAGAGCTATGGATGGTACTTCAAATGGAGCTATAAGTGGAAGTATTAATAGAAGATAATGTATGTATTTTGATCCTAATTCTATAAGCATATTTGAAGCATTTTCTTTATACATGCAATAACAACAAGTTAAAGATCACAAAGAAGGTATGGCAAATAAAGCATTACGGGCACTTGTGGACAAGATTAATTAATTTGAAGGGAAGAATATTACAAAATATTTAAGGTGTTATGTGAAAGAAATAGAATTGAAGCGTATTTTCAAGAAAGAGATGGTTCAATTATTTGAATTGGCTATTGTATTAGAGATAAAAAAATCATGTGAAGTCCATTATAAGATGTTTTGGAGGTTTATGAAAAATATTTTTTCAAGCATTGAAGGATGAATATTTTTTAGAAGATAGCAATCAGGTTATAAAGAAGTCATTTTTTGAATGGATTGAAAGGCCTAAGAAAGATCTTTAAGCAATAGATTTATTGAGAAAGTTTGAAAGATAATAATCTCATTATCAAAGAAGGAGAGGCAATTGTTAGATCCAAGTGAAGTGGAACTTTTTCTTCAAGCAATTGATAGAGAGTTGCAAAAAAAGTTGGAAATTTTGCTTAAAGATAAAAAAGAAGAAGAAGGATTGACATAAAATTATAAAAAAGTAGAAGAGGCAATAGGATTGCTTGCAAAAAAAGAAAGAAAAAAGAATAGAGTGGATATTCAAAGACCATTGCAAACATCTAAGAAAAAATTGCCTACTAACCATTCTACATCTATAATTCAACCTTCAATATCTATATTAAAGAAAGAAGAAATGAGCATAGATGAAATCATATATGGAATGAAAGATTTGCAAATAAAATTTGTAAAACTTAAAAAAAATGGTCAATCATCAAGAATATCAACAAGATAAAAATTAGGACCAATGGAAGGTATAGTGCATAGGTGCATGTGGTGTGATAGCATGGATCATTCAAAAAGGGATTGTGAAGATTTTACAAAGATACTACACAAAGGAGTTATTTTTTTTAAAGATGGTATGATATATTTAAGAAAAAGTGAAAAAAAATTGGAAAAAAATTAGAAGCAAATTTTGATAAAAGAAGAATGAAGATATTTATAGGAGATACTTTTAAAGTGCATACAATCTGAAGTAATGAAGCATCAACATATTAGATGGAAGCAAATCGAGATAAATATTTAAATATAAATCTTGAATTTCCAAGAGAATCTAATTCTTTGTAGATAAATGCAATGAATTATAATGAAAAAGAAAAATTTACTACAAATGATTTAAAATATATTGGCAATAACATTTAATAAATTATTAGGTAGAATAATCCAATAGATAGATTGTAAGTCATCAAATTGACTCATTAATTATTTTAGTATAACAAAATATATTTAGAATATTAAAACTAAAATTTTAAAGTGAAGATATATTTAAAAGATATTAAATAAAAAAAATAGTATTAATAAAAAAAATAGAATCTTAATAAGTTTTGGAGGTAATTATCTTAGTTGATTTAGTAATTTTTTTTAATTATAAGAATTAGTATTTAATTATTGAAACCAATGTCTATATTGACCTTCTATCTCTATGTATAATTAAAAATATATAGATGTTACTTAGTAGGTACAAGAAGCATGAAAAAAAAACCTCATATCTTTTTTATTATTTATGTAGAAAATAGGATTTTTAGTTGATTTTAATTGATTTTATTATTATAAAAAATCACCATGGTAGAATAAAATAGTCTTAAATTTATATTATTATTTTAAAAATATTATAAAAAAATTAGATTTTTTTAGATTTTTTTTAGATTTTTTTTAGAAATTTTTAGAGTAATTTTGAAGACTTTGATAAAAATGAGTTTTATCACCTTGGGAGCCATTATGAAGAAATGGAACAAGATTTGAAGGCCATACAAGGTTCCTAGGCTAATTAGGTATTTTTAAATACTATGGTGAAGTCAAAATGTAAAAAAATTAATTCTACTTGTAAAAAATAAGAAGACCAGTAGCTAATATAGTCCTTGTAGGAAGGAAGGTGTACAAGTCCCATATGGGTTGTGGCACCTTGGATGTAGGTAGGAGGATAAGACTATGGCCTTGTGGCCTCTTTAGGACACTCTTATATACTACTTATGAGCCTTCATGAGGTTCAAATTTATGATCTTTTTAGTAAATTATCTTTGCGGTATAAATTTTTCACTTAATTTTTTTATTATTTATCTTCTATCTTTGAACTATCATAACTTATTCATAATAACTTGAATTTATATATTTTTTATATCATTGAAAAGATAAAAAAAATTATCTATTTAAAAATATAATTTTTATTTTTTATTAGGTAAAAATATAATAAATAAATTATGACTTAGTTTTGAATTGTGCACTTGCTTGATACCATCTATTTTACTTATTTTATATTTGTTCTTCTTTTGCTCTTGCTATTTGCTTCTTTCACTTTACACCACCAATTATAAGTAAATCTTAAAAGAGGCCATCTTGTAATTTGGATTGAGGGGTGAATTTTACCCTCACATGGATTATTGGTATATGTTCATATTGCAAGGAGTCAACATGAAGCATTAATAGAAGAAAAACAAAGAAGAGATGAAAGTAATGAAGGGCTATTAAAAAGACTATAAGAGAAAAAAAATAAAATAATGAAAAAAAAATTTTACATGAAGAAGAAGTGGAGAATGTCTATACAAAGAAGAAGGAAATTATAAAAGAAAAAAAAAGACTCCTACTTATAAATTACAATCAAATATTGAGGTTGCTATAGATTTGAAGAAGATATTAAATGAATAGATTTTAGGAAGGAAGATCAAATTTACAATTGATGAAATTTTAGGAATTACAAAGCATGATTTTTATGAAGTTATTATTAATACAATAAAGAAAAAATGACAATCTATAAGAGATATTATGACATCAAATATACAAGGAATAAAGGCAATGAGAAATAATGTAAATGAAGAAAATGAAATGCAAGTTTTAAGAGATGTTTTATAAGTTGCACTTATAAAAGAAAGAAATAGGATTCAACTATCTAATCATTATTCTTAAAATCATTGAGGAAGGGCTACTACAAAAACTTTAATAAAATTAGAAGATTTAGAAAGATCAATTATAGCATTAATTGATCATGGTTCTGAAATCAATTTGATATCAAAAGAATTATATAAAAAGAAAAAATGGCCTATTGATATTGAAAATGGATAGATGATAAATTAGCAAACAATTCAAATGAAGATTTATATGGAGCTTGTTCAAATATCAAGGTGATAATAAAAGATGTTATTTAAGAATAATATTTTTTTCTATAAGATATGTCTATATATCCTATTAATTTGGAATAATTATATATTACTACAACACAAATAGAAACAAAGATTATAGATAATAGTTCAATCTATACAAAAATAAAAAGCCAAGATGGAATGAAAGCACTTCAATTTTTAATTATTTGCACCAATCATGAAAGAAATTATGATAAGTTGAGAGAAAAGCCATTATCAAATGAGAATTTTGAAGACCTTAAGGGTTTTTATCACATAATCATTGTAAAACAAGATTATAATGGATTAGAAAAAAATACTCTTGCTTAGTTTAAAAGAGTATCAAGGATACAAGAATACAAAGCAAGAAACTTGAACTAAGATACGGTTTCAAGAAGAAACCAATAAAAAGTTGAATTAGATAAATAAGTATATAAATAATATAAAAAAAGGCGAGTTAGAACTCTAAGAGATGTATTGTTAAGACTAAAGAATTCTTCAGCCTTGATTCCTATATATACTTCTATCTAAGATGCTTCTTGAGCAGCTTCCATCAAACTAAGAAGCTTTTCAAGCAGCTTCTACCAATTGAGAAGCTTCTTGAGCTCTTCCACTAACTAGGAAACTTCTCAAATTACTTCTACCAACTATGAAGCTTCTCAACAGACTTTCATTAATTCAAAAAGCTTTTAGAATATTCTAGAAGGTTTTGTAAACCTTCAAAGTATATGTTCCTAACACCACTTTCTTCTTTAGTGACAACTTCTAAGAGGAGCTTCATCTTATTACATACGTAAGAAATTAAGAATACTCTGCATAAAAAAGCTATGTATTATGTTTTTCGTTCTTAGACAATGGATTCTACTAGTCCTTGAAGAAATTGCTTGTGGCCTTCAGCTAGTACCTCCATTGTTGAAATATCCCATTTAAGGATCTGATTTTTATTGCGGCATTCAAAACATCCTCCAAATAAGATCTTAGGACTAAAAAGATTCACCTTTCTAAGCTCAAGCAATATTATTAAAACTTGAGCATTAAAATTGAGACTTACATGATTGGATCTTGCTTCTAATGACTCCAACTAAGATTGTACTTGGCGTTGAAATACATTATTCTCACTTTGTTCAATCGAAAGCTATAAAAATTGTACTAGTTCATTCGAAGCTTGTGTAGCAAATGAATCTTCTAAATCTTGTTCTCTCAATGCTTGAAGATTTGACATGGTGACTAATTTGCTTCTACTATTCTATTCTATCTTAGAACAAACAACTACATATTGATGAAGGCTTTAATTTAACTCTCCCCCTCTTTATGAATATTCCTTGAATCCAATCTTCACTAAGAAGTTATCATTGAATATGTTTAGATTTGTGAAAATAGAGTCAATAAAATTCTTATACCTTTTAAGGTGCATTGATAAGATTTTTGGCCAGTTCTCATATGCGCTTATTAATATCATAGCCTCACTAATGAATAAGATATTTTAATTTGTTCCATCTTTGCTATGAATCAAGTATCTTTTTAACCTCATATTCTTCATCGCCTTTAATTTTGATACTAGGCGGCGATTGTTGTATTCTTCTCAAAATATATGACTCTTGATAAGATTCTAAAAGAAAGACATAAAAAATTAGATATACTTTCATAGAAGATAATAATTCCAAGTGATATGCCAGTGGATTAATTCCAAGTGATATAGCTTCTTTATTGGAACATTAAAACCAAAATGAAAAGTAGGCAGTTGATTCCTAAATTTATTTGCAGATGCCTTGTAAGCATCTTGAGCTGCTTATAATTGAAGCTTTAAGGTTGTTTGGTATTGCGATAGATGCATTACAAATCCTTCAGCTACTAGATTTTTATTTTTTGACGTACTCTACACATCAAACTTTGGATGATATCCATAGTTAGAATAAAATAGTGTTTGTTAAATTGAGGCATGAACAGTATTATTATATACAAATTTTGCTATTGTAGATACAAGATCTAATTGTCTTGTTGATAGTTGATACTACATTGTAAATATTACTCCAAAATTTAGTTAACTTATTTTGTTTGGTCGTCAATTTGAAGATGGAAAGTCAAAAAAAGTTTAATATCCACCTTTAATATTTCAAAAAGATATTTTTAGATCTTAAATATAAACTAAAATCCTTGATTAAATATAATATTATTTAATAGATTATAATATCAATACATATTATTAAAAAAGAGCTTTGTTGTTTCTTTACTAGAAATAGTCTTTTTACAAAGAATGAAATAAATTATTTTTATAAGTCCATCAACCACTACAAAAATATTGTCTAATGAATTGGATGGCAATAGATCTATGATGAAATCCATTGAGATAGAAGATCATGACTGTCTTAGAATAGATGAGAGTTGTAAGAGTCTATAATGGTAATGTTGAGGATTTTTGGACCTTGAACAAATATTACAAGAGAGTGCAAAGTCCTTCACTATCTTCCATATTTGAAGCTACTAAAAATCTTGGAAAATAAGTTCTAAGGTCTTGTTAAATTCAAAGTGATCTGTAGTTGGAAAATCATGGCGATATTGAAGAATGCGTAGTCATGTTGGTTCTTCTGAGATATACAAATATTCTTCAAAATATATAAGGTCTTCTTCAAGTTTGAACTTATCAGCATTTTTTTTTAAGCAATATTTGACATCAAGGGCCAAAACATCATTAGTGGTTGTAGCACACATCTCATTGAAGAAATTAGAATCAATAAGCATCGATGAAATAGTAATGCAAAGGCAAAATTGCTCTGATTTCAACAAAATTGTATATTGTTAGTCAAATACTACCTCTTCTATTCTTGATACAAGATATGATTTTTTAGATAGAGCATCAGACAATCCTTGTTGCTTTCTAAGTTGATAAGTAATAACAAAGTTAAATCAAGATAGCGACATATTTTATTGAGCTTAGTGGTGATTAAGAACCCGAGCTGACATAAAATATTCTAAAACCTTGTGATCTGTATATACAATCACAGGATGTATTATTCCTTTAAAAAAATAATGCCATTCTTGAAAAAAAATCTACAATAGCAAAAAGCTCCTTAGTATGGATTTCATAATTAATTTTGGCAACAAAGAATTTTTAAAAATAAAATACAACAAGATTGAAATTTATTATCTATACCCATTTGTAAAAGTACGGCCTCTAGTGCAAAATCTAAAGCATAAGTTTCCATATAGAATGCCTTTATAAAGTCTAGATGCACCAATATTAGGGCTGTATTAAATGCCATCTTGAGGTCTTGGAATGCCTTCTCCGCTTGAAGCCCCCATTTTAAGTTGTCCTTATATATCAATTGAATAAGAGAGGTGGAAACTTGAGAGTAATTTTTTATGAAGATTTGATAGAAGTTAACAAATCCAAAAAAACATTGTATATCTCACGCAATTTTTTGAATGGTCTATTGTATAATTGCCTCTATTTTCTTGGAATCCATTGTCAAATTCTTAATAGATATGATGTATCTCAAAAATTCCATCTTAGATTAATGAAATACACATTTTTTTGATTTGGCATACAAACATGTATTTCGTAGCTTTTGTAATACCAATTTGACATGCCTTTTATATTCATTCAGATTTTTTGAGTAGATCAAGATGTCATTAAGATAGATCACTACGAATTTGTCCAAGTACTCTTGAAAGATGTCATTTATTAAATATTGAAAGATAGTGGGTGCATTTGTTAATCCAGAGGGTATGACATTATATTCAAAATATCCATACCTTGTCCAAAATACACTCTTCTATTCATCTCCCTCCTTGATCCATACGAGGTTGTATGCTCTACAAAGATCTATTTTAATATTGATCTTGGCTTGGCTGAGTTGTTCTAAAAGTCTTAAGATTAATGGCAGTGGAAAATAATTCTTTACCATTAATTTATTCAATCTTCGATAATCTATACATATATGTAAGGAACTATCCTTCTTCTTTACAAAAAATATGGGTGCATTTGCTGGAGACTTTGAATAATTGATGAAGTTCTTTGCAAGATTTTCATTAATATAATTCTACAATACCAAAAGCTCAATTTAAAAAAGATTATAGATTGGACCAAAAGATGGTTGCGTTCCTTCTTAAAGATCTATAGCACAATCATATAGTCAATATTTTAATAATATATTAGCATTCTTCTTTTGAAAAATATCTTAAAATTTATTATATTACTTTGAAATACTTGCCAATGAAGTCATATCATTTTTAATTGGAGTCATATAAATAATAAATGGTATACCTTCTTTGACCAATCTTATAAAAACCTTTGCTCTAATAAATAAAGGTTTACCAATTCGTGGCTATTTACAAATTTTTTTTGTAAGGATCTCTATTAGAAATATTATTCTTTGCAACCTCCAATCTATACATGAAATATGCTTTTTCAACCAAGAAATTCCAAGAATAACAAGATTTGAAGAAGTCTTAATAATATTGAATACAATTTGGCTTCTATGATCTTTAAACAATACTTCTATAAGCATGGTTTTATGGGTGAGGATAAAGATTGTCCATCTATTATCTCTATATAAATTGGTTTGGATTTCTGTATTAGAAGAATTTTGTATAGCTTAGTGAATGCGTCATCCATAATACAAGCAGATGCCCCCAAATCTAATAAAATAATTGTTTGAAGCTTTTGAGGGCCAAAATACAAAGAGATCATAAAACAATGAGCAGGTTGAGCAGAAAGAGAGGAACCTAAATAGTTTTGTAATATTGCATTGTCCAACCGCACAGTCACTACTGTGACTGAATATTGTTGTTTTCCTAAACAATTGCATTCTTAATTTTGATAATGTGTTGATTTTATTTTTTCAAGCAATTACCAATCTTATGGCCATTTTGCTACAATATACGCATAGACCTTCTTCCATTTGATACTTTCTTTCTTGTAGACTAAGAGGTTTAAATTGTATTGCATCAAGTTGCATATCTTCTACTTTTGAGTGTGAATTCAAAATGCTTGTTGATATAGCAGAGCTATGTCAAATTGCATGTTGTCTTATTGAAGTCCATGAACATTGATCTTATTGACATTGAAATAATTGATTATCACATTTTACGGCTTGAATAATGGCTTCATTGAATAATTGTAGATCCAAAAGCAATAATAACAAATCTTTTATACCATCTCTTAATCTCTAATAAAATTAGCTTATTAGAGCTTCTTTGTCTTAATTGATGTCGCATACTAATTATCTAAAATTAGATAGATAAACCAATGTAGAAGAAGCTCCTTGACATAATACTCAAATCTTAGTTGTTGTCTAATGAGCCTTGTCATGTTTTCCAAATACTTCTCCAAATGCTTCCACAAAAACTTCAAAGTTGCTCAAAATTGGTGATTTTTTTTCAAATAAAGAAGTAAACCATGATAATGCTTGCCCCATAAACAAGATGCCAATCAATCCAATCTGTGATTTTTCTGTTGGATAAATATTAGGTTGTAGGATCATTATTAATCAAATTTGATTGACAAACTCTTGAAACTTTGAACGTGTACCATTGTATTTCTTTGAAAGACTAACTTAAAACTCCTTATGTTGTAGAATAAGTAGATTTTTTTAGCGTAGCATAGGTAGTAATGCATCTTCAAGCGGAGAAGTTGGAAGTAGATGTAGTCTAGATTGTGTCACTCCACATATTGCATTGTTACAAAGGTTTGTAACAACTCTTTTAATCTCCATAGTCTTAGCATATAAAGTAGTAAAAGCACTTATAATGGTGTCTAACTTGAACTTGGAAGATTTGGTCATACTAATGTCTTGACTTCCAGCCATTCTAAGAGAAAGAAGAAATGAAGCTATAAGAAGGCAATATCAATTTAGAAGAAGGTAATTTATAACCTTTAAAATGCTTTAAGATCTTTAAGGAGAGGGGTGATCCATTCTCTCACAAGAAAAACAAAGCTGTTATATTGTGATGAAAAAAATATTAGTTTAGAGGAATAATCTGTAACTTCTAAAATATTGATATACTTTCAAGTAGAAGGATAATCTACTCTTTAACAAGAACGATCCAACTTTGATATTGAAGATGATGTCAGACTTGACAAATTATTAAGGGCACAAGAATACAGAGCAAGAGACTTAAACTAGCATGAGGTTTCAAGAAGAAATCAATAAGAACTTAAATTTAATAGATGAATATACAAACAACAGCAAGAAAGATGAGCTAGAACTCCAAAAGATGTATTGTCAAGACTGAAGAAATTCTTTAACCTCGACCCCTATATATACTCCTGTCTAAGATGCTTCTTGAGTGGCTTCTATCAAATTAAGAAGCTTCTTAAGCAGCTTCTATCAATTAGGAAGTTTCTTGAGCTTTTTCTATTAATTAGAAAACATCTCAAGTTACTTTCACCAATTAGGAAGTTTCTTAATCAACTTTCACTAACTCAAAAAGCTTTTAGAAGGTTCTAGAGGATTCTATGAATCTCCAAAGTATATATTCTTAACAAAGAGAATATATTATCTATTAGACTTATTGGATTGAGGCAAGATTGTATATTGTCTTTTGAAACTATTAACAAGATAAAAATGATAGATAAATGTTATATTAAAAATATAGAACAAATCTTAAAAAAAAATAGAGAATTGATTGAAAATAAATTTATTTCAAGAGCATTTGAAAAAGTAGGATTTACAAATACTATAGGAGAATTAAATTATTTATTGTAATATTGATTACAAAGAAAGAATAGAATTATTAATGTGTGTTCTAAAGAATTTTATAATAAAATTCAAAGATTTATAAAAAATTTAAATTGCCAAGAGGTATATATTGAAACTAAATATAAATTAGTAGAGAAAAAGATTAAATCAATGGCTTTGCTATTACCATCAAATTGTAAAGAAATGATGAAAGGAGCATCTATGCAACCAAATTTAAGGGATCCTAAGAAGATAGGGTACAAATTTATGGATGCTATATTAGATGGATTAAAAATTGGATATGATGGATTTTTGACAAAATATTAAAAAATATATATTTTAGAGAGATGCTTTCACAATATAAAAAGGCTTTTATATTTGAAGAATATAAAATTGGATGTGTTGATCCAAGTATTATAGCACCTATGGTTATTTTTATTATTCTTTATGAACCATAGAATTTGCAACCAGTTTTAATATCCAGAGCATATTTATCCAAGTTAATTAATTTACTCAATGAGAAGATTAAAATAGAGATTTTAAAACCATCTATAGCATCTTATTTTAATTGATGGTTTATAATATCAAAAAAAAATGGAACAATGAGATTTATACAAGACATGCAACATGTGAATAAAGTAACTATTAAAAATATGGATTCAAGTCCAATTGTGGATGAATTTGCTAAAGTATTTCCTAAAAGAATAATCTATTCAATGGATTATCTTTACTCAAGATATGATGAATTTCAATTAGCATTATAAAGTAAAAATTTAATTACTATAAAGACTACATTGGATTTAGTAAGAATGTATATATTGTGTCAAGGGGCTACTTATTAAGTGGCTCATATTGTGAATGGAATGAATAAAATATTAAGGGAATTTATACCAAAAAAGACTATGCCATTCTTAGATTATGTTTTAATTAAAAGATGTATAAAAGAAGAAAAAGATGGGACATTAAATCAAAGGGATTATAGAAGATTTGTTGTAAATTATGTCATGGATTATAAAAAGATTTTATCATGATTGGAAGAGGTATATCTGACCTTGTCAAGTACTAAATCTATATTTAGAATAAATAAGATATTTATTGTTTGATACATATGTAGATCATATGGACGTAAGCCAAATATTGAAAAGATTGATATTATTAAAAAGATGAAAGAATGTACAAATACAATAGAAGTCAAAAGATTTTTAAGAATATATATTTTCTATTATATATGAATACCTCATTTTGCACACGTGACAAATCTATTGAATGAATTGCTAAAGAAGAATAAAAAAATTCTATAGAAATAAGAATAAAGAAAGATTATAGATAAATTGAAGGAACTTCTTTTTTTGCCTTCAACTTTGAAGAAAGTGAATTATGAATGTAGAAGGGCAGTAATATTAATAATTGGTACAAATCCAATTAAACTAGGTTAGACAATTCGACAAGATGATGAACAAAGGAATAGATATATAGGAAGATTTAGAGTAAAGATTTTGAATATTAGACAAAGGATATATGTAAAAATTAAAAGAGAATTATAGAATATAATAATAGCTATAAAAAATAAAAAAGAATATTTAATTAATACTTTAGTAATTATAAAAATAAATTATCTATCTTTATTAGATATGATCACAAGTTGTTCAACTCCTAATATTGCTATATTAAGATAGATAGTATATATCAAATCTATGAATCCAAAATTTAAGTACATTATAAAGAAAGATAATTTACTTGTAGATATGTTATCAACGACAAGGTATTATAATGAAGAAGATATAATTGATTTGAAAGATAACGTGGATGCAAATTTTTATACAAATGCATTATCATAAGAAGTATATGTTTGAATACACCATTAGAATCTTTTTTAAGAGATTTATGTGAAAGTAAATGAAGAAATGTTAAAAAGTATCTAAGTACATTAAAGCAACAAGAAGGTTGGACAGATGAAAATTTTTTAAAAATCTGTAAGAAAGCCTATGGATATTTTTTATGTTGTTGTAAAAGAGAGAGCCTTCTTCATGAGATCATTGGGATATTGGCTACCTACTAAGTGAAGAAAAAGAACTAAGAAAAATATAAAAAAACCATGAAGTCAAAAATAAATCCTAATTTAAGATATTTTATACTTTTAAATCTTTTAAAGCTTATATAGATCTATTTTAAGCCTTATTTATATCAATCCAATCAATATCTAGTGATATCCTAATTTATATCCTTTAAATTTCTTTCAAATTTTCTTAAAATATCTTATTCAATATTCTTTCAAATTTTCTTAGATTTTCTTAAAATATCTTATTTAATATTCTTTTAGATTCTTTTAGATTCTTTTAAGATATCTTATTCAATATTCTTTCAGATTTTCTTAGATTTTTCTAAGATATCCTATTCAATATTCTTTTGAATTTTTTTAGATTCTCTTAAGATATCTTATTCAATATTCCTTCAAAATTTTTTAGATTCTTCTAAGATATCTTATTCAATACTCCTTTAGATTTTCTTAAATTTCTTTAAGATATCATATTCAATATCCCTTTAAATTTCTTTAGATTCTCCTAAGATATCTTATTTAGTATCCCTTCAAATTCTTTTAGATTTTCTTAGATATTCCTTCTACTTCACCTTTCTTAAGAAACCATTCAAAACCAAAAAAAATAGAGAGAAAAAAAGTGTTTATTTATAATCCTTGAAGGATTTAAATAGGCAGCTAGCCGATATCCGAACAATATCCAGCATATGCGGATATTCAATTGATACCCAATTGATATCTAGTTCTTAGATATCTTAGTACCTTAAGATTTTTTAATTGATACTTTGATACTAAAAGATTTTTTGGTTGATATCTTGAGACCAAAGATTCTTTGATTAATATCTTGGGATCAAAAAAAATTTTAATTGATATTTTAATATCAAAGATTCTTTGATTGATATCTTAGGACCAAAAGATTCTTTAAAGATTCTTTAGAATATTTTATAATCTGAACTTATCTTTTTTATGATTTTTCAAGGATTTTTTAGAATATTCTATGAACTAATCCTATCTTTTTTTATCCTTGTTTATATTATAATTTTAAAATTAGCTCTATCTTAATCCTATTTATATTATAATTTTAGAAATAATTCTATATTAATCTTATTAATATTATAATTTTGAAACTAGCTCTGTATTAATGCTATTCATATTATAATTTTAGAACTAGCTCCGTATTAATCCTGTTCATATTACAATTTTGGAACTAGCTCCGTATTAATCCTATTCATGTTACAATTTTAAAACTAGCTCTATATTAATCTTGTTCACACTATAATTTTTATATAGGCCTATTCAATTTTAATGCACTTGCCGCAAGTATATCATGACATCCATCCTTTCTAAACCTATGTATGCTCCGGCATGCGCCATCTTAATCCTCTTCATCTTTACTTGCTTCTGATCTTCTTTTTTAAATCTTTTTTGCATGGTTTCTAATCTAATTTTTGAGCTTCTAATCTTTGAATATCTTCAATATAGATTTGTTCATTCTTTTTTTTGAATAATTTAATCCATTTATCAGTAATTCTAGATCTCAATGGCATTCCATCTAGTTTTCTCAAAGAATAGATTACATTATTAAATATCTCAATTATCACATATAATCTAAACCATCTTCTGGAAAACTTTCTTAAGGTACTATGCTAATAATCTAATGTGTTATCAAATACAAGTATTCAATCATCAATTTAAATAGGATTTGATCTTAATTTGTGTATTTTTTCAAACTCACTTTTATTCTATAACCTTGCATCTTTCAATTTTTTAATAGTTTTTTGGTGATCTTCAAATAGCCTCTCCAATTATTTGATTCAAAGCTTTAATAGCCTTTTCCTATCAATGTTATCCTCCTAAGCTAAGAATATCCAATTAGGCACACTCTCTTCAATTGACATCATAGATTTTTGTCCCATCATTAATTTCATTGGCTTAGAGCCTATAACAAAACAATATGCAGTTCTGTTTGTTCATAAGGCAAATAATAGCAATTTAGGCTAAAGTTTAGCTTTACTTTTATATGCCTTGATAAAAACTTGAATAATTAGAGGATATCTTCTCTCAATCTTTCTATTAGCTTTTAGATTGTAGATTGTAATTAGCTTCAATTGCATCCCATATCTTTAAAAAATTCATGAGCTTCTATTATATCTAATTCATCCGTGTCTACCCTCATTCTTCCAATGTTTCTATAATGATATACTATATCTTCTAAAATAAATTTATAGACTAATTTTGTAGACTTATCTCTTAAAGCCCTTTCTTCTATATAATTTGACAACTCTTTAGGTGTCAAAATCAAATATTTTATACCTCATATATCAATTGGCATAACAACCAAGTCTAATATCTATTGAAAGCATATATTAGATGGATAAGTAGGGCACAATTCATCTTTGTATTTAATCTTTAATTACAATTGATACTCAAAACTAAAATTTACAAATCCTTCTACATCTTTATACATACTTTTCCACTAATACCTTTCTTTAATCTTGCTGAAAGTAGTCCATACTTTCCTATGTCTAGCCCATAATGTATCATGAAATTCTCTTAAAACTTGATGCTTAGTTTCAACATCATAAATAACCTTCAAAAGAATCCCATCCATTCTTTTGGACCTCTTTCACAAGAATCCTTCTTTCAGAATATACTCATAAGTTTGATATTTGATGTCTTTGAAATACTTTTTAATCCAATCTTTTTTCTTTTTTAAAGTACTCAAGTATAAACCAATATTTTATAATTTATCTTCATACAAATCCATATTAATAGGTAAGATTTTAGCAGCAAAGTCTTTTATTTTCATTATATATGTATAATCCATTCCAATCCTTTCATCTTTGTCATAGGTAAGTATTTTTTTTCATAAGAATATCTCCCTCTAAATAATATATTTTCTATATAGTTCTTTTTAAAAAATATATATACTAGAATAAGATTCATAGATTTGATATATATTATCTATTTCAATATAGCAATATCAAAAGTTGAACAATTTGAAATCATATTTAGTAAAGATAAATAATCTATCTCTAAAATTATATCTATTCCAATTAAATAATTTTTTTCTATCTTTAGGATAGTTAAAGCATCCCAAAGTTTTCTTTTAACATGAGGATAAGCTCTTTGTTTTTCAATGAGAACTTTGACTTTGAATCTAATAGCAAATTAATTACCCTCATTTTCATCTTGTCCAACAATCCATCCAATGGCTATTGGGCTTGTATCTATAGTTATAATCACTGGTCTTCCATACTAATAATCTACTTGCTTCAATACTAGTGGTAATTTGAAAACCACCTTCAACCCTCTAAGGCTTTATCTTATTCTTGCTCTCAAGAAAATCTTTCATCTTTTCTCAATAACTTGTATAAAGATTCTGCTATATATCTAAAATAAGATATCCAAATATGATAAAAATCACATGCTCTCAAGAATCTTCTTACCTCAGTTGAATGTTTGCATGGCTTTATACTTGAAATTGCATCAACCTTTTTTGGATTAGATTTTCTCCCATAAACACCACACAAATATTCAACCACAATTATCTCATCAACTTCAAAACTTAATTTCTTAAGAGATAGAATTAGATTTATTTCTTTAAATCTGGTCAATATAAGATGAATATCATCAATGTATTTTTTTACAAATATCTTGCATCCATCTTCATCTAATTTTGTGTCCATATCTTCAATCCTACAATCTTTAATCAAAATATCATCTAAGAAAAGAATGGTCTTATTTAAAATATAATGCCTTAAATTCTAATTCATAGCACTTTGTATGTACGCCATGGAGTTAGTAGCACCTTGTGGTAAAATATACATACATATTAATCTCAATAGATTCTTCATTGTTATAATATCCTTACTTTCTTTAGCTACTTAAAATTGGTCATATCCTAAATAAAAATCTCTAATAGAATAGATAGAATGGCCTACAAATGCCTTAGCTATCTTATCTACAAGTGGCCCAATACCTATGTTCCTAATAATAATTTTGTTAGCTGGTTGCATATCTTGAATTAACCTTAATGCTCTAGACTTCTTAAGTATAATAAACCAACAATTAGAATATGATATAATAGATGGTTCAAGAATCTCTATTTTTATCCTTTCTTTTAATAAATCTACCAATTATGGAAGTAAAACTCTTGGCACAGGGATCAACTTTAAATCCCATAGTATATGAAGCACCATAAAAATAATCTTACATGCAACCACACTTGAATCAATACAACCAATTTCTTCTAATATAAGGGCAAAAGCCTTACCATGTTTAGATATCATTTCCAAAAACTTCACCTTCTTTTTTTCAATCAAGAATTCATTTTTTTAAATTTTCAACTTATCTAATGATTCTTAAGTAAACTTCTGACTAATCTTCTTTGATTCCCTAAGATTTAGTTTTCTTGCTACTTTCTCAATATATTTTAAAGTATTAAGAAGCAATTTAGCAACAATTGGTTTTACCTTCTCAGCCATAGTTTCATACTTGGTATTAATCTTTGCTTCTTGTTTAATTCTACAATCTTTAGCTATCTCTAATGTAAAAGTGGATTCTCTAGTTTCTTCATATAATTTTTTTAAATGTAAATCCATAATTATTCCTTTACATTCATTCAAACCTTTTTCAAACATCAAGCCTTCTAAGTTCTTTAAAATACTATCCAAATCTTCTTCTAAATCCTCTTCATCAATCATTCTAGAAATAAATTCATCACTTAAAATCAAATCCATTTTTTTTTATTTTATTTTATTTTTCTTTATACATCTTCAATATTTATAATCCAAATCCTTAATTCTTGAAAACTTCAAAATTCCAAATTTTATATAATCTAAAAATCTATTTTTAAACCTATATATATTAAGAAGTATAAAATTGGAAGACTTATCTGTATCCTTGGATTTTCCATCCTTGAGGATACTCTTCAAAAGTCTAAAAAATCATTACTAGATTTCAAAAAAGTTTCTTATAATTAATCCTTGTTTCTCTCATTCTTGGTCATTATAGTAAGAAATTATAATAACCTCTTTACAAAATTATAATAACCTCTTTACATAATTCAAAGGATAGGAATTGAAGAGAAATTTGCATTTTCTTATACATACTGGACTAAGGCTATTCTTGATTTTCTTCTTTTTTTTCCTCTATTTTTAGTATATCTACCAAAACCTTCATTATCATTGCTTCAAATGTCATTTGTCTTTTTTTTTAATGACATCAATGATAAGCTCATAAAAAAATTTCTTAGCTATATTAAGAACCTTTTTTAAAGAAAACTCAATTTTGGTATCTAAAATCTTCTCTTCAAGAATAACTTTCATATCAACAAAGGTTTCAATATCAGATTTTAATTTAAAAGTTGAATTCTTGATCTTATCTTTTTTTGAATCATCTTTCTCATTTCTCTTCTATTTTTCTCTGAGTAATAGGATTTTTTTACTTGGATATGATAAAGAGGGCCCTGATTTCGTTAGAGTGGTAGTCTACTTTTCTTGATTCTTATTTGTCAACCTTTGGCTTTGCTTCTTACTATTGGACTCCTCTGTTCTCTTTTCTTCTATAATCCTATCCCTTTTTATTTCAACTATAGTCTCTTGGATTTCATCTTTCTCTTCATTAATTTTTAAATAAGCTTTGATACTTGTTACATCAATTGGATCACTCCATCCAATCTTCTTCCTAATAACATATTCACCTCTAAGTATAACCTCCCTACTATTTATAGAAATTCCTATATTTTCCATTTCCATAATAATAAGATATAATTTTTACTTTTTTAACCATAGATACACCATTAGAACTCCCAATGTGGCCTTACATAAGTTTCTTTATTCCATCTTTGCCAAAATTTAATTCAATAGATTCTCAAGTTGCAGTAAGTCTTACCTTACCTTTTTTAAAGAAGATCATCTTTTTCTTCAAATCTTCTTCATAGATTAAGCAATTCATCTTGTCAAGGTCTTTACTATCATAATACATATACTTCTTTATCTATTTTTTGGTTTCTATTAGAAATTTAGGAGAATTCATTTTTTCTTTAAGGGAAGAGTTTTTTGAAGAAGATTTAGAAAGGGTGACCAAAAGAACATTCTCAAAATGAATAGAATAACAATCTAGAAAGTAGATGGATAAAAGAAATTTTTTTTAACTTCCAATAGCAAATAGGCAATTGCTAGATGAGAAGAAGATGAAATTTTTCTTATAGGCCAATGATTTCTTGAAGAATTCTTTTTTCTACCTTCAAATTTCTCTACTTGATTGATGACAGATTGTAAAGCCTTAAAAATATTCTTCTCTTCCATTTGCATATGCTGCATCCTTGATAGTTCCTATGATTATTTCTCTATATATTTTGAAAGTGCCTTCAACATCTCCTCAACATTCCCAAATCCTTTTGTTTCTCTCATTTTATTAATATCTAATAGCTTTTGAAAAATCTTTCAATAGAAACATCAAGAATGTTGTAAAAGAGAGAGCCCTCTTCAAGAGATCATTGGAATCCTAGCTATCTACTTAGCAAACAAAAAGAATTAGAAAAAATACAAAAAAATCAGAAAGTTGGAAGTAAATCCTAATTTTACGTATTTTGCACTTTCAAACTTTTTTAAGCTTGTATAGGCCTATTTCAAGCCTAATCTAAATCATCCTACTTAATACCTAGTCATATTCTAATTTATATCTTTTAGATTCTTTTAGATTCTTTTAAGATATCCTATTCAATATTCTTTTAGATTTTCTTGGATTCTTTTAAGATATCTTATTCAATATTCTTTCAAATTCTTTTAGATTTTTCTAATATATCTAGTTTGATATTCTTTCATATTTTCTTAGATTTCTCTAAGATATTCTATTCAATATTCCTTTGAATTTTCTTAGATTTTCCTAAGATATCCTATTCAATATTCTTTCAGATTTTTTTTAAATTCTTCTAAGATATCATATTTGATATTCTTTTAGATTCTTTTAGATTTTTCTAAGATACTTTATTTAATATTCTTTTGAATTTTCTTAGATTCTTCTAAAATAACTTATTTAATATTTTTTTAGATTTTCTTAAATTCTTTTAAAATATCCTATTTGATATCTTTTTAAATTCTCTTAGATTTTTCTAAGATATCTTATTCAATATCCTTTTGAATTTTCTTAGATTTCTCTAGGATATCTTGTTCAATATTCCTTCAAATTCTTTTAGATTCTCTTAGAAATTTCTTTTATTTCACCCTTTTCAAGAAACTATTCAAATATATATATATATATATATATATATATATATATATATATATATATTTATAATCCTAAAAGGATTTAAATAGAAGGCTAGCTAATATCCAAACAATATCCAATATATGTGGATATTCGCTTGATAGTCACTTGATTCTCTAGTAGATGCCTTAAGATCAAAAGATTTTCTAATTGATACTTTGATATTAAAAGATTTTTTAAAAATTCTTTAAAATATTCTATAGCATGATCTTATTTTTTTTATCCCTATTTATATTATAATTCTAGAACTAGCTCTATATTAACCATGTTCATATTGTAGTTTTAAAACTAGCTTTATATTAATCATGTTCACACTATATTTTTTATATAGGCCTATTCAATTTTGATGTACTTGCCACAATTGTATCACGACAACGTTGTCATATTATAATTGCTTATAGTATATAAAAATAAATTAAAATATATAATATATTCATAGGTTCTAATATATGTTAGAATGATTAGAAAAATAAATTAAAAAAAGTTGGTGTAAAAAACTTTATTATAGATTTTTACTTAGTTTGGTTATGGCATTTAAATTAAATAGGACCTAAATATTTAGTATAAAGCCTCGAGAAGCAATTGGAGTCCAAAGAAGAAGAATTAAACTACTAACAGGCCTATGTGGAAGAATAAAGACAAATTGTAGATGAATGAAGACAAGGGGTGAAGTTCTTAATTCCTATTGGTCAATAGTCATGCCTAATAGGCTATGAAGAGGCTGCCTATAAGGAGAACAAGGATTTTGGCAACTTTAGGAAGGCCATTCAAAAATCAAAGATTAGGATTAGAAAGCTTTTTTCTTGGACTACAATTTTTATTTAAAATCAAGAGCTTTGGAATTTTTATAAAAGATGAGTAGGCGCTTGAAATTAAGGTGTATAAATTGTATCTATTATCACTCTTTTGAAGACTAAAGAAGTTATATGAGAGCTTTTGGAGATCAAGAGGTGCGACTATAGAGGTGATTTTAGGATCTATACCTAATATGGAAGAATTTCTATATTTGAAGTTCTAAAAAAGAAGATATTGGAAGTCAAAGATAGTAGATTGAATTCCAAGGTAGTAAGTAGACCATTTTATTGATAGTGATGATTTTTACCATATCTTGAGCTTCTGGACAAATTTTTATTTCGAAATTTCTAAGAAGGTGTATTATTATGCTAAAAAGCTTTATATCAAAGTTTCATAGCATTTGGACTTTTAGTTTGTGAGATATAAAGAATTTAGTATATAGGTATTTGTAAATAAGACTTTGAAGTTATTGTTAGGATTTTCACGATATCTGAAATTAAATAAAGAATCAATGGTTGAAATTTATTATGCTAGTTGTTAACAATACATCACTACTTTATGTAAATTTTGAGTAGATTTGAATAGTTAGATTAAGAATTATAGATTATTTAAGTTTGAAAAAAATTCCCCTTCTTACGAGTGAATGAGGGTTTAGAGTATTTTGTGAAATAAGACTTATGTATTAGTTGTAATAGCCCTAAGAAAAAGAATTTTATATAAAGTTGAAGGTTTTATTATTTTGGATTTTGGTTGAATATTTACTGGTAGCCAGAAGTCTAACGCTTTCTTGAGGGAGATTCTTTCTACCACAACAATGTGATGGATATTTATAGAAGCATCCAAAGAAAAGAAGAGAAGTATTACAACGGGTGATATGTAGTTTAGAAGTTCAATAAAAGATTATTAAAGAATTCTATGATCATATGTTGTGATAGAAGTCTATAAAAATAGAATATATTATTTATAGAAACTTGATGGAATAAAATTGAAATCACTTATAATAAGTAAGTAAATCAAGTTATTGAAATAAAGAAAAATATGAACATATTTTGATGAAGAATAAAATCTATTAAGAGGTACTGAAATGGGAGAGGAGGAATAAATTAAAGATCAAGAATTTGACTAAGATAAAGAGCATCATATATCAATATATTGAAGAAATTTTGGCACATAGTGAATGATGCATAGGTTCAAGGGAAGTAGATGTATAATAACACGGCTATTAGATGAAAGAGGAATGAAATGATTATATTATAGAAGAGCTCAAATAAAAATATATTAGCAAATAATCTTAAAAATATAGATGATAGATAAAAAAAGTAATAAAAATTAAAAAATACTATTATTACCTTTTTATAAAAGAAGCTTCTATTTACTTTGTATAGCCATAAATAAGATAAAATAAAATAGATTAGAAAAATAAATGATGTAAATATCTTTAAAAAATAATTAAAAATAGGTTTTAGTAAAATTCACCTCAAAATTTTAAGAGTTGATACCTAGAAAGCACCGGTTGTGAACATAGATCAAAATCAGACCTTAAGGCACAAAACCGCATACTTATGGCAAATGGAGAGTTCTTTGGCAAATTGGAGAAATGGATTTAAAAATAAACTAAAGAAGGTTTGTTTGAATATTGTTTCGGAGTGATTTGTATAGATATTGACTTTATAAGAGCTTTGCAAAGTTAGGGTTGATTTGAATAACTCTGATTTTTATGAAATAAAAAGAATTTATAATTTTGAATATTTTGTGAGTTTAATTATAGATCTATAAGTATCAATTGTGTTTAGTATATGATATAAATTTGAGCTTGATCTAATGGTTCAATCAAAGGTTATTGAAGTTCAAGTAGATTGGAGTCTCAAAAATTGGATTTTGAAGATTAGTGAGAGTTTCTAAAATATTTAGCAATCTACTAGTTGACAATGAGATAAGAATTACTTATATAGATAGTAGACTTGATTTTCTATCTATATGTGAATTTTGGAAGCAATCATATAATATAAAAAGAAGATATTTGTGCTAGGATATTGGCATTAAGGTTGGAGAAGGAAGATGACCTACATCCAAATAGATTTTTGAACTTATCTTATATTTGGTGAGTTGGATCATCTTCAAATTTTTTGTATATGTTGCCAACTTAGTTATTGAAAGATATGCATAATTTGAGTCAAGATTAATATTTTAATCATTAGCTATTGATGTCTCAATCTACTATAGGATTTATTAGGATTTGATTAGGATTTGGTTAGGATTTGTTAAGGTTCATTTAGGATTTGATTAGGATTTGTTTGGATTTGATTAAGATTTGGTTAGAATTTTTTAGAATTCATTTAAGATTTATTTAGGATTTAGGATTTGATTAGAATTTGATTAGGATTTGGTTAGAGTTTGATCAAGGTTTCATTAGGATTTATTTAGAGATTAGGATTTTATTAAAATTTGACTAGAATTTGATTAGGATTTGATTAGGATTTGACTAAGAATTGATTAGGATTTGACTAAAATTTGACTAGGATTAGATTAGGATTTGATTAGGATTTGACTAAAATTTGACTAAAATTGGATTAGGATTTGATTAGGATTTGACTAGGATTTGATTAGGATTTTATTAAAATTTGATTAGGATTTGATTAAAGTTTGATTAGAATTTGATTAGAATTTTATTAAGATTTGATTAGATTTTTATTAGGATTTGATTAAATTTTGATCAGGATTTGATTAAGATTTGATTAAAACTTGATTAAGATTTGACTAAGATTTTATTAGAATTTGATTAGGTTTTGATTATAATTTTTATTTTTAATATTTTAAAAATATTTTTATTTTAATATTTTTTTTAAAATTTTATATTAATATTTTATAAAGATTTCTTTATTATTTCTTTATGACTTCTTTTAAAGTTCTTTAGGATTTTTTATATTTTTTTTTCTAATTAGTTAAAAATCTAATTGAATTTCTTTAATAGTTGAGGATACTTTTTATTTTTTAATTACAATTTATACATAACTTTATTAGAAGTGTTAAGACTTACTGTTGCAATTTTTTTTTATCTTCCACAGCCAAGTGCTCAATGTATTTTCAAGTAAGACTTTACGTAATATGACAACGGCCTTCTATAGAAGTAAACAACAATAAAAAATTTAAAGTGAAAGAAGTCTTAGATTCAAGGTGGTGCTAAAATAGGTTAAAATATCTTATACATTAGTACAAATTAAATACACATAGGAACCATTTAATAGAATCTAACAAATACATCAATCAAAGTCAATGCATTTTATTAACAACATCCATCAAAATCAAGATAAAAAAACCTTTATTACAAAGCAAAGTACGTTCAATGGAAATATCTTGTATCATTGTTTGTTATTTCTTTGGACTATTGATATTAAAAAGATAGAAAATCAAAAACCAAAAAATTTAGATCAAAAGCTATTATTTGTTGATTTATTGGACAAGACATTATAACTATCACAACCTTCAAGATAACAAAATAGAAAGGAAGATCCTTAAGAATGACATGTTTTTTCTTGACTTGATGGCTAGATACAACATTGTCGTATTGTAACACAGTGTGAGGATAAAATTCACCTCTCAATCTAAATTATAAGATGGTCTCATTTAAGAATTGCTTGTAATTAGTGGTATAAAAGAAAAGAAGCAAATAACAAGAATAACAAGAAGAACAACCACAAAATAAGTAAAATAAATGATATCAAGCAAGTGCACAATTCAAAATTAAGTCATAGTTTATTCATTGTGTTTTTATCTAATAAAAAGTAAAATATAAAAAATAAATTTTTGAATAAGTCATATAAATAATAGCTTTTGATCTAATTTTTATTACAATAAGTCTTTTTATTATTATAACAAATAATAGCTTTTGATCTAAATTTTGATCAAAAGCTATTATTTTTATTACAATAAGTCTTTTTATTATTTGTCTTTTTATTATTGTAATAAACTTTTGATCAATAAATTTATTGTAATAAACTTTTGATCAAAAGTGTAATAAAAATAGTGTAATAAAAATTTTTGAATAGATAATTTTTTAACCTTTCCAATGATATAAAAAATATATAAATCTGAAGTACTATGAATAAGTTATGATAATTCAAAGATAAAAGGTAAATAATAAAAAAATTAAGTGGAATTTTTTTATCTCAAGGATAACTTGCTTAAAAGATCATGAGTTTGAACCTCACCAAGGTTCACAAGTAGTATATATAGGTGTCCTAGAGAGGCCACAAGGCCTTAGTCTTATCCTCCTACCTACATCCAAGGTGCCACAATCCATATGGAACTTGTGCACCTCTCTTTCCATAAGGACTACACTAGCTGCTGGTCCTCCTATTTTCTATTAGTAAAATTTATTTTTTTTCATTTTTGACTACACCATGGTGTTTAAAAACATCCAATTAGCCTAAGAATCTTGTATGGCCTTTAAATCTTGCTCCATTTCTTCATAATGGCTCCTAAGGTAGTAAAATTTATTTTTACCAAAGTCTTCATAATTGTTCTAAAAATTCCTAAAAAATTCTAAATAAATTCTAAAAATCTCTATATTATTTTTAAAATAATTATACTAATTTAAGACTATTTTATTCTACCTTGGTGATTTTTTATAATAATAAAATCAATTTAAATCAATTAAAAGTCCTATTTTTTACATAAATAATTATAAAAATATGAGGTTTTTTTTTTTTTTCATACTTCTTCTATATACTAAGTAGTATTTATATGTTTCTAATAAGTAATACATATAAATAGAAGGCCAATATAGACATTGGTTTCAATGACTAAATACTAATACTTTTAATTAAGAAAAAATATTAAAATAACTAAGATAATTGCTTCCAAGACTTACTAAGACTCCAATTTTATGACTTTTCTCTAAAAAGATTCTTATAACTTATAAACTATTATAAATTCTAATAAATACTTAAATAATCAAATAAAGTCTCTAATCTTAATATTTTGGTATTTAAATAATTTAAAACTATAATTTTAATTAATCCACTAATTATGATTCATTGGTGGGACTTACACACGGAAATATGGTATAAATAATAATTTAATTAACTTTTAGATTATTATTCTTTGATCGTAGATTAATAAATATTAAAAATATTTCAAAAAGTCTTCTACAGAAGCCTCTTAATTAATTAAATTTATTTTATTAATAAAATTTTTAAAATTAGATAGCATTTTAATTTCTAAGTTAAAATTTATTATTAGATTACTTTTACATCTTTTATAAGGCCATAATTTTATCTAAATGAAGTTAAATAGATAAAAATTTGATATACTTGAGTCTAAAGAAAGTTAAGTATAAGATTAGATAAGTGGATTCATAAAAAAAATAGGATTAATATACAGATAAGAACCATTTGTAGGACAAGATCAAATTCTAATTCATTGGCACTCAAATGGCCATTGGAGGTAGGATAAGGAGGCTTTTAGAGATCAACAAGTGGAATTGGAGGACTAGCTTTAAGCTTGTAGAAGTATAAGACTTGTTTTTACAGGTTTTGGAATAACTTTGCAATTGTTGTTCAAAATTAGAGTTTGTATTGGTGGCTTTAGACTTATACAATATAATTAGGACTAATATTCTTGCCTAGTTTGTGCATGGTATTAGAAGATTTAAAAACCAAGCTGCATATAAATTTAAAGTAGGAGTTAATAAGTGGAGAAGGAAAAATTTCTATTTAAAATTCATCATCAACTTTTAAAGTGGTGGCTGAGGGACAATGTTGTGGTTTTAAGATATTTTCTTACAATTTATAAGTTCGATTGGGTTGAAACTTCTTAAGCATATAGAAGATTTATAGTAATACTATTAAACAATCTTTTGCACCAATTAGATAATTAAATAAAAAATTATAACTTATTGAAGTTTACTACCTAAGATTAGGATTTGAAAAACAAATTAAATAGTACAAAGAGATAAAAGTATCAAAGAAAATTGGATTTGTACTTGCTTGAGGTTATTAAAAAGAATGTTTTTGAATACTTTGTATTGACTCTAAGTCTTTTGTATCAAAATTTGAATTACTTATATTTAGATGGTTGAAATCTATTAAGATTTTTTAAATATTTCCAAAATATAATTTTACTTTTAACAATCAGGTATCCAATATATTTCTAAATAAGACAATATATAATATACTATAAGTGATAAATCCAATATAAAAATCTGAAGTAGAAGATATTATATTTTATCCATTCTTACTTGGATTTGATAGAAAAAGAAGGCAAGAAGATTGAAATCGGAGCTTCAAGTAGATCTACAAGTGGAGCTTTAGATGGAACTTTAAGTGGATTTTCTACTAAAGGACAAGATATGTATTTGGATCCAAACATTGCAAATATGTTTCATGCATTTACATTATTCATACAACAAAAATAGGGCAATCATTGCAAAGAAGCTATGACAACTAAAATATTACAAGTAGCAATTAACAAGATTGACCAATTTGATAGGAAAAATATTTTTAAATATTCAAGATATTATGTGCAAGAAATAAAAGTGAATTGTATTTTTGAAAAGAAGATGATTCAATTATTTGAGATTAACATAGTATTAGAGATAAAAAAAAGCATATAAGATCAATTATCAGATAATTTAGAAGTTGATGGAAGATTAAAAGATAAATATTTCTTAAAAGATATTGATTAAGTTATCAAAAAAATCATTCTTAGAATGGATTGAATGACCTAATAAGAATTTACAAGCTACAAAATTATTAAGGAAGTTTGAAAGGTGGTATTCTCAATTATCAAAAGTCAAGAAGTTAATATTAGATCCAAATAAGATTGAATTGTTTCTTTGAGCAATCGATAGAAAATTACAAGAGAAATTGGAAGTTCTTCTTGAAGATAAAGAAGAGGATGAAAGATTGACGATAAAATGAAGAAAAGTTGAAGATGTTGTAGGATTATTTTTTAAAAAATAATAATAATAATAATAATAATAATAATAAAAAAATAAAAAAAAATTGATATTCAAAGAATTGCGTAAGTACCTAAAATTCAAGTATCTATTTTATAATCAAAAGTACCTATTGTCCAACCTCCAATGACTATATCAAAAAAAGAAGATATAAAACTTTAGAAAATTATATATAGGATGCAAGATTTTCAAATCAAACTTGCAAGGCTTGAGGAGAAGACTTCTACAGATATTTCAAGAGCTATCTTTAAATAAGTATATGTACAAAGATGTATTTGGTCTGATAATATTTTTTATTTTTGAAAAGATTGTAGAGAATTTGATGAGATGATGTAATAAGGCATTATTTTTTAAAAAGATGGAAAATTGGCATTTAAAAATATTAGTGATATTCTTCAAATCAATTTTTGTAAAAGAAGTATGAGAACATTAATTTAGAATTATTTGATAATATATACTATTGCAGCAATGAAGGCTGTAAGTTATGATACTAGAATAGATAATAATAATAAAAATGATTTCAATAGAAATATAGAATCAAGTAGACTTTGGTCATTTGTCATTTCTACAATAGAAAGGGGGAAGATGCTATAAGAAGCATTGTTGAGGACTGTTGCTATAATTTGTGGTATTACAAGTTGAGAGGACCTTATATAAGTTTTTTTGATATATGCATATATTGCTAAGATTCAATATGAAGCTTTGATGGAAGAAAAGAGGAGGCAAGATATTAATGATATAAGAGAAGGAAATTATTCCAAGAGACAAACTCTTAGACATAAGGCTCATAAGATGGCTTTATAAGAATTATCAATGGAAGATGCTTCAATAATATTAAAAGAGAAAGCAAAAGACACAAGAGAAAAAGATAAATCAAGAATTTTCAAATTACTTTCTGATATTGGAGCAATTACAAATCTTAAAGGGATTTTTGAAGACCGTGTATTCAATACAAAGATTGAATTTACATTGAAAGAAATTCTAGAGATTACAAAGGAGTTTCATGATGGCATCATTGATAGTATTAAATAGAAGAGATAATTAATAAATAAATAAAATTATAATAAATAATACTATTGATGTAAGGATATATAGGAATGAAGAAAAAAAATTTGTTAATTGTTGTCAACAATCAATATATGAAGAGAGGAGTGATAATCAACAAGTATGTTTTAAAGATCAAATCAATAAAAAGAAAGAATATTCAAGCCATTATACTTGGAAGTATTGGATCATATATTATTATAATACAGATGGAAATAAAGGTACTTGATGATGGTTTATTTTATGTATAAATTTATAATAAAGATAGAAGAAGGACAGTATAATTTTTAATTATATCTCCAATTATGAACTAAATCAAAATAGATTGAAGGAGAATCCATTATCTAAAATTTTTGAAGAATTCGACAATTTTGGAAAAGTACCACTATAAAGTGAGATTATAGAGGAAAGAAGGTGAAGATTTTTGAACAACAAGATGAAAAAATTACTATAAAAAATCTTCTTAATGATGATATTAGTGAAGATTTGAATACTAAAAGCAATGATGAAGGAACTAATACTTAAGATGAAAAAATGATTTGATGCCAATTTATATAAAATATTTTTTTGACACATAATGCATAGGTTTAGGAGGAATAGATGTCATATTATAACATACTATATAGTAAAAATATTAATTTAATTGACTTTTAGAATATTATTCTTTCATCTTGGATCAAAAAGTATTAATAATATTTCAAAAAGACTTTTATGGAAGCTTTTTAATTTAAATTTATTTATTTTATTAATAAAATTTTAAAAATTAAATAATATTTTAGTTTCTAAATTTAAATTTATTATTAGATTATTTTTATATCTTTTATAAGACTATAATTTGATCTAAATGAATTTAAATAGGTAAGAATTTGATATAGTTGAATAAAAATGAAACCACATCTATAAAGCTTCTAAGAAGCTTTTGTCAAGCATATGAGAATATAAAATAAAAAACTTGAACTAAAAATATCAAAGATATGAGAATATAAAACAAAAAATTTGAATTAGAAAAAAATTTCAAGAAGAAACTGATAAGGACTTGAATTATCTACAGGAGTACACAAATAACATAAAGAAAGGTGAATCAAAATTCTAAGAGATATATTGTAAAGATTGAAGAATTCTTCAGCCTCAATTCTAATATATATTCCTATCTAGAAAGCTTCTCGAAAGACTTCTATCAAACTAAGAAGCTTTTCAAGTAGCTTCTATTAAGGATACGAACTAAAATAGATGCTTAAGTTAGTAAAAACTATGTCAAAGAAAAATAACAAGATAGAAATAAAGAAGTATGTATATTCAAGAAGAAACTAGAATGGCTATTGCCAAAGACTAGTAAATACATGAGACTCTTAAACTATACTAGAAGCAAGAAACAAATTGACACGAGTGAAGAAGGCTTCATTCTTATTTTTATATATACTATCTATCTAAGAGCTATGAGGACACATTCTATAGAACCTCCTACACGTGTCTAATTTCCAAAATATATGTCAAACTTACAAGACAAGTTTCATATATGTGCGCCATGTATTTGGCTTGTTTCACAAGCTACCAACATATGCAACATATGGCTAGCTTGTTTTACAAGCTATCAATATGTGCGACATGAGGCTAGCTTATTGGCCAAGTTTCTAACCTATCAATCACCTATAAACATGTATAAAGGTAATTCCGTGTTTATAAAGCTTCTAGAAAGCTTCTCTATACAATAATTTATTTTATCTACTTCTATTAATTAAATAATTATTGGAATAAATTATATGTCCGTAACATTATCCCCCCTTCTAGGGACAAGTTCTACAAAAAACGGTGATTATATATTGAGAAAGTTTAGGATATGTCGAATTGTGCTTGCCACATACTCTGATATTTGTTCCTTTTGAAGGTAGTTGATAAGTTCTTTTAGCCATCGATAGTATTTCATACTAGGGCAAGAAGACCACCTTATTATTTGATCATTATTGAGGCCTTTATAACTTCTTTTATAGAAAACATTTGGAACACCATCAAGAATTGTTCCTACCTCTAAAAGTACCATCAAACATCAAGAATCTCTTCTAAGGTTGTGATACCAAATACATTATATTTCGCCATCAATCCGAGGAAGAACATGTCATTCTTGAGGGTCTTCATCTCTATTTTGTCATCTTTAAGGTTGTGATAATCATAATATCTCATTTGGTAAGTCAGCAAATAATGGTTTTTGAATTGAATTTGCTAGTTCTTGATCTTCTATGCAATTAGTGCGATCAAATTTAAGGAAATATCAAACAATGATATAAGATAGAATGAAACCTTTATAGAACCTACTTTCTTTTATAGTAAATATTTTCTTGAATCTTTATCTTGATTTTGATGGATGTCATCAATGAAATGCATTGACTTTTATTGATGCATTTGCTAGATTTTTGGATGGCTTTCATGTGCGTTGTCGTGTTGTGATACGATTATATGGTGAAACTATGACTAAAAATGATTTTTCAATTAATACTCTATTATCTTAGTTCAACAAGAATTCAACATATTTTAACAAGGTTTTTATGAAAGCCTCTTAGTTTATTTTCTTCACTTAATAGATAAACTAAGAGATAAGAATTAGCTAGTAATTTTATCTTCTAGATTGTAGTAATTCTTTTACTGTCTTAGAAAGGCCATAAAATAGTAAAAATATAATAAAAAGGATAAATCACTAGCATGATTGATATTAGGATTAAGTTGAGGGTAGGGTCGGGCTATAAAATCCCTAGGATAGATTAGATTGATACCCAAAGGTTGGCCATTTGTAGGACAAGGTCGAAATCAGACCTTTGGCTACTAAAACGGCCGCCTAGGGCAAATCAAGAGTCTTTTGGTAGATCGAAAGATGGGATTAGAGAGAAGACTTAAGAGGTTTTGCATAGGAATTGATGGAAAGTGATTTGGATTAGAAATAACTTTGTAATAGCTTTGCAAAGTCAGGGTTGTTTTCAGCAATTTGGGATTTTGTGAAATAAAATAGGGTTGATATTTTAGGCAATTTCAAAAGTTTTGTAGCCGATCCACAACTGAAAATTGTGGATTTTTGGATATTTTTGTTGTTAATGTGTGCTATGAATTTGAGCTGAATCTAATGGTTTAGTTGTACGTAATTGAGGTTTAAGTGGGTCAAGGTCTTAGAAATTAAGTTTTGAGGGTTAGGATTTTTGAGATCTTGAGCAATCTGCTAATTGGATTAGAGTGAAATTTGTATATATAGGTAGTAGACTTGCTTTTCTATGCACATACAAAATTTGAGAGCAATTGAACACTGTAAACGGGAGATTTAGATACTTGAATATTGGCATCAAGACTAGAGAAGGAGGCCGGCCATCACCCATGCAAATTTATGGGTTTTTCTTCTTTTTGTGAAGTTAGATCTTCTTCAAACTGAATGTGCTTGTTTTCAACTTAATTAATAAGATGTGTGCAAAATTTCAATCAAAATCAATAGTTTATTTGATAGTTGTTCAGGTTCTAAAACTACCTTAGGATTTCCTTAGGGTTTGATTAGGATTTGACTAAGGTTAGTTAGGATTTGTTTTAGGGTTTGTTAGAATTGATTAAGATTTAGTAGGGTTTATTTTAGGATTTTTTTGAACTTGATTAAGGTGATTAGGATTTAATTAAGATATGATTAAGGATTATTTAGAGATTGATTAGAGAAGTTAGGACTAGTTATTGTTGCATATTTTTTTTTTATCTTCCACAGCCAGGTGCCCGGAGCATTCTCAAGCAAGACTTCATGACATATGACAACATTCATTAATATCGTATCTATACCAATGTATAAGATATTTCAGACAATTTTGGCGCTGCCTTGAATTTAAAATCTCTTCTACCTTGAATTCTTCATTGTTGTCCACTTGTATAGAAGAAAGTGGTATTTGTCTTCTTCTTTGTATATTTGTTGTCTTGTATGGCTCGAATAGTGACACGTGAAATACAAGAAGGATCTTCATAGATTTTGGTAGGTATAATCAATAAGCAATTGGATTGATTTGTTCAAAAATTAAAAAAGGTCTAAGCCTACAATAATCAAATTTGTTGCAAGGATGGATAGTCTTGATATTATGACAAAGTAACTATATCTTATTGTCCATGTAGAATCGAGATTGTTCTTTACAATAGACATTTATATTGATTTTTTGTTGTTCTTGAGCTTTCTTTAATTGTGCCTTCATTGTTGTATGCAGCTTTGACAATTGATTTGCCAAATCTTCCGTCGTAGGATTATCAGTTTTTGAAAAGTCAAAAGTATCAAATCATGGATGGTAACCATAATTTGCAAAGAATGGAATTTGTTGAGTAGATGAATATACCAAATTATTATAAGTAAACTCTGCCAATGGCAAAAGAGTTGTCTAGTCATCTTGATGATAATTGATGGTATATCTCAAATATTGCTCCAAAACTTGATTTACTCGTTTTATTTGTCCATCAATTTGAAGATAGAAAGGTGAAGATAGTTTTATATCCACTTTTAATATTTTGAAAAGAGTCCTCCAAAATCTTGATACAAATTGTATTTCTCTATCTGATATAATATTTCTTGATAATCCATGATAGTGATAGATATTATCAAAGAAGAATTTAGCTATTTCTTCACTTATAATAGATTTTATAAATAATATAAAATGGGCCATCTTGGTAAAACAATCTACAATCATGAATATAGAATCATATAAACTTAACTTTGAAAGATCCGTAATAAAATCCATAGAAATAGAGAACCAAGGTTGTTCTGGTATAGGTAATGGTTGGAGAAGTCCGTAAGATTAATAACAAGGAGTTTTTGAACTTGAACAAATATCATATGGATGTACAAACTCTTTAACAGCCTTCTATATTTGAGGCCACTAAAAATCTTTTGATATTAGCTCCAAAATATTATTATATCCAAAATATTCTATCGTAGGAAGGTTGTGATAAGCTCCCAAAGTACGTAGTTGTGTTGCAATTTTTGGAATATATAAGTATGCTTTGAAATAGAATAGATCATTTTTAAATTCAAACTTGGAAGTATCATGAGACTTAAATGAATTATTCTTAATCTCATGGACAAGGGGGTCTAAAGATATACTTGATTAGATTTGCTTGACAAAAGTTGAATCAACAATCAATGTTGATTTCATTACTCAAAGATGAAATTGCTCTACCTTTAAGAAGATTGTTCTTTGTTGATCAAAAGCTAAATCTCCTTCTTTTGGTATAAGATAAGAACATTTAGAAAGGTCATCAGATAGACCTTATTATTTTCCTAGCAGATAGGTGATAATAAACTCAAATCTTGGCAAAGACATGCTTCAATGAGCCTGGCGACAATTCAATATACAGGTTGATATGAAATACTCAAGGTTCTTGTGATCCATATATATGATGACTAGACTAGAAGTGCCTTCCAAATAGTGACACCATTCTTGAAAAGAATCTACAATTGCAAGAAGTTCTTTATCATGGTTTTTGTAGTTAATTAATGTTGCTAAAAATTTTCTGGAATAAAAAGCTATTAGGTGGAGTTTGTGATCTATTTCCATTTGTGACAATACTGTCCCCAAAGTAAATCTCATGTATTTGTTTCTATAAAAAATATCCTAAAAAAATTAACATGATACAAGATTGGTGTAGAAGTAAAAGATGTCTTCAAAGCATCAAATAATGCTTTTGCTTCTTTGCTCTACTCGAGTTTGTCTTTACAAGTTAAGCGTGTAAATGGAATTACAACTTAAAAAAAGTTCTTGATGAAGATTTGATAGTAATTGGCAAATTCCAAAAATCATTGCATATCTTTTATTATTTTTGGAATCTTCTAATCTATGACTGTCTAGACTTTCTTAGACTATATTTTGAGACCATCATTCAAAATGATATATCCTAAAAAGTCAACTTGAATAGTGTAAAATACACCTTTTTCCATCTTGGTATATAATCATGCATCTTTAAGTTTTTATAACACAAGATAAATATGAAATTTACATTTTTTTATGTTCTTAGAGTAGATCAAAATATTTTCTAAATAACAGACAACAAAATCATCAAGAAACTCACAAAAAATGTCATTTATAAGATATTAAAAAGTAGCTAATGTATTTGTAAGTCCAAAAGGTATGACATTATATTCAAAATGTTCATACCTTGTTCAAAATGAAATCTTCTATTTATCACCTTCTTTGATGCACACTAGGTTATATGCTCCTGTTAGATTTATTTTATATAGATCTTAGCTTGATTCAATTGATCAAGAAATCTAGATATCAAAGATAGAAGATATCTATTCTTAATGGTAATCTTGTTGAGCCCTTGATAATCTACACACATCTGTAGAGACCCATCTTTTTTCTTTACAAATAAGATAGGAGCTCCTGCTAGGAATTTTGAATAGTATGTGAAATTTTTGGCCAGGTTCTCATCAATATATTTTTTGAGTTCAGCCAATTCATTTTGTGATAAACTGTAGATTGGTCCAAATAGAGGCTGAGTTCTCTCTTTGAGATCAATTGAGCAATCATATAGATGATGCTCTGAAAAAATATCTGCATTCTTCTTCTCAAAAACGTCTTGATAATCTTAATATTAGCTTGGAATGCCACTTGAAGTTCTTCCACCATTAGAAATAGATGTAGCATAAATAATAAAAGATGATCTTTCTTTTGCTTCATTCATAAAAGCTTTTGAATCTATAAGTATGAATTTTACTATATTAAGCTTATGATTTGTTACTTGATTTATAGAACTTTTATTAATACTTTGAAAAAATTCAAGTCTATGAGAAATCCAATCTATTCGAGGATTATATTTTTATAGCTATGATAAACCTAAAATTACTAGATTAGAAGAAGATTTAATTATATTAAAGATTACACAATTATTATGACCATCTATTGTTATATTTATAAGAAAGATTTCATGAATAATATTTCCAAAGGATAATGGATGACCATCTATGACTTCTATATATATGAGTTTAGTTTTTTATACTAAAGGTATTCTATGACTTTTAACAAATTTTTTATCTAAAAAACATATTGAGACTCCTGAATCTAGTAAGGCACGAGCTTTTTATTTTTAGGTTCCAAATAGACATCTATTATAAAATAAGGAGAAGGTTTTGATGAAAAGATAGGACTTTTAATAGAAGTTGTACAATTCCAACTGTATGGTCCCTATTGTAATTGAACAAACTCATTTTTTGACATATTATCTTCTTTAACAACTGTACTTCTCATTTTGTAGTTGTGTCATTTCTTTGGGCAATATTGGGCAGTGTGCTTAGATTTTCTACAATATAAGTACAATCCTTCTTGGTAATGATGAGTCTTTACTTGTTCAGTAAGAAATTTAAAATATATTACATCAATTTTCATGTCTTCTACTTCTAAATGTACGTATTCAGAAGGCATTGATGTTGCCATTATATTATAGTGACATTGAAGCTCTCTTGTGTGATTCTCTTATTGAAATTCAAAAAGCCAATTGTTACACTATATATCAAAATCAATTGTTTGATTCAATGTTTGAGAATTGGATAGGCCGAGCATCAATTTTTTTTATCTCATATTGTAATACATAGAAAAATTGGCTAATAAATACAGCATCATCCCACTTAATGTCAATTGCTAGTTATCAGAATTGTGAAGCATATGATATTATTTATCGATTGTCTTGTCCCAAGATGTAGATCTTGTTGGTTGCAACACGAATTGTATCATATTTTCCATACATAGATAAAAATTCTATTAAAAATATCTCTAAATTATCTAATTTTAGATTATGTCGTTTAAAAAATGATAAAAATCATGATAAAATAGAGCTTGAAAGTAGTATTCTAATAAATCTGATTTGTGACCCTTGGGTTGGATAACTTTGGGATTGAAGTTCAATCGTCAGTTGTACTTGATTCATGAGTCTTTGAAATTTAAATCTGGTACCATCAAACTTCTCTAGCAAACTAATTTTTGGTTCTTTGATATTTGAATGGTATTCAATCATAGGTGAAGTGGTTTGGCTTGAAGCAGCTCGAATCATCTCTATATCTTTACTTCCTACTAATCTTATTGCTCCTTTTGGTGGTGCATTGAGTTGATACATTGCAAGTATTAATTCTCTCATTTGCTCTTGCATTTGTGCCATTGCACTCTTCATTTCAACAAGCTCTAATATGATAGAAAGAGAAGAAAATATCTACTTTTATTACAAAATAAAATACTTAAGAATAAAGAAAAAATTCTAGAAATAATACTAGTTTAGAAGTGAGTAATTTACAACTTCTAATATGCTTATATTTTATCAAGAGAAAGAGGTAATCCACTCTTAATCAAGAAAAGACAAAGCTCTGATATTGTAACTTCATTGTTGTCAATCTGTCAAGGCCACGAATTGAAACAGATGTATAAGTTAGTGAAAATTATGTCAAAGAAAAATTAAAAAATAGAAACAAGGGAATATGTATATTTAAGAAGAAATTAGAATGGCTATTGCCAAAGACTAGAAAATACATGAGACTCTTGAACTAGACTAGAAGTAAGAATGGAATTGACAAGAGTGAAGAAGACTTCACTCTTATCTCTATATATACTATCTATCTAAGAACTACGTGGCGGTGTCGAGATAGAGAGAATTTGCCTCAAGAAAGCGCTGGGCTTCTGGCTGCCACTAATTATTCAAGCAAGTTCTAAGTATAATAAAAACCCCCAAGTTTATATAAAAGAGATATTCATAGGGCTATTACATCCAATACATAAGTCTAATTTCCTCAAACCACTCAAAACATAATAAAATATTATAAACCCTCATTTCCCTGTAGGAAGGGAATTTTTCCCAAATTTCAATAATCCATAGCTTTTAATCCAACTGTCTAAATCTACTCCAAATTTACATAAATACTGATGTATTCTTTACAAATTTCAACTATTGATTCATTATCGATCTTTAGATATTGTCAAAATCCTAGCAGTAGCTTTAAACCCTTATTCATATATACCTATGTACTAAATTCTTCATATCTCACAATCTAAAAGTCCAAATGCTATGAAACTTTGATGTATAGCTTTTTAGCATAATAATACACCTTTTTGGAAATTTTGAGATAAAAATTCGTCCACAAACTTAAGATATGGCAAACCCCATCACTATCAACAAAATGGCCTACTTACTGCCTTGGAATTCAATCTACTGTCTTTGACTCCCAATATCTCCTTCTTCAAAACTTCAATTGTAAAAATTCTTCCACACAAAGTGTAGAGCTTGAAATCTCTTCTCTAGCCGCACCTCCCGATCTCCAAAAGCTCTCATACAACTCCTCCAATCCTCAAAAGAGTGACAGTATGTCTCAAATTGACACCTTAACTTCAAATGGCTATAATTTCTTTATCCTAATTCCAAATCCTCTAATTTTTGTACAAAAATTGTACCCAAAATCCTAAACTTTACAATCCTATCTTTTGATTTCCTAATGCCTCCTTGAAGTCACCGAAACCCTTGTTAAGGTCACAGGCAGCCTCCTCAAAGCCCATTGGGCATGGTATTCGACCAATAGGGATGAAGTTCTCCATTCCTTGCCTTCATTTCATCCCTCCCAATTAGCCTCCTACTAGCTTATATTTTCATCCTTAGGCTCCCACCTTCTCTCAAGGCTTCATACTAATCATTTAGATCTTAAAATTTTTAAATATCATAATCAAAACAAGTAAAAATAAAATAAAGTTTCTTCTATCAATCCCTTTAATTTATTTTATTAACCATTCTAATATATATCTTAATCTATAAATATATTATGCATTTTGAGTGGATTTTACATACTGTAAGCAATTATAGTATGACAGCGGCATTCTATAGGACCTCCTACACATGTCTAATTTGCAAGACACGTATCAAACTTACAAGATAAGTTTCTTACATGTGTGCCATGTACTTGGCTTGTTCCACAAGCTATCAACATGTGCGACACATGATTAGTTTATTCCACAAGCTACCAATATGTACAACATGTAGCTAGCTTGTTGGCCAAGTTTCTAACCTGTTAATCACCTATAGACATGTATAAAGGTGATTTTGCATCTATCAAGCTTTTAAGAAGCTTTTCTATAATATCTTATCAAATTAACTTAATTTATCTATTTCTATTAATTAAATAGTTATTGGAATAAATCTTATGTCCGTGACAACTTCTACCAATTTCAAAGCTTTTCAAATTCCTTCTATTAATTAAAAAGCTTTTCAAGCTACTTTCACCAAGTAAAAAATCTCTAGAATGTTTTAAAAGGTTTTATGAACTTCCAAATTGCATGTTCCTAATATCACCCTCTTTTGTAGTAATAAATTTTAAGAGGAACTCATTCCTTTAGAAATCTTCTTATATACATAGAAAATCAAGAATATACTATATCAATGAAGCTATGTATTTTGTTCTCTATTCTTAGACAATAGGTTCTACTAGTCCTTGAAAAAATCACCTATAGCCTTGAGCTAGTATTTCTATTCTTAAAATATCCTATTTAAAGATCTGATCTTCATTGCAGCTTTTAAAATATCTTCCAAATAAGATCTTAGACTTAAAAAGATTCACTTTTTTAAGCTCAAGCAATATCACTAAAATTTGAACATTGGAATCAAGACTTACATGATTAGATGTTGCTTCTAATGGCTCCAACTATAGTCGTATTTAATGCTGAAATATATCATCGTCACTTTGTTCAATTAAAGATTGTGAAAATTGTACTAATTTGTTTAAAGCTTGCACAACATGTGAATCTTCTAAATCTTATTCTTTTAATGCTTGAAGATTTGACATAGTAACTAACTTGCTTCTATAATTCTATTCTATCTTAGAACAAATGATTATATATTGATGAAGGCTTTGGTTTTACTCTCCTCTTCTTATAAATATTCCTCAAATCCAAACTTAATCAAGAAATTATCATCAGATATGTTTAGATTTGTGAAGATAGAGTCAATGAAATTTCTATATCTTTTGAGGTGTATTAGTAAGATTTTTGGCCAATTTCTATATGTACTCATTAATATCATATCTATGCTAATAAATAAGATATTCTAATTTATTTCACCTTCACCATGAATCAAAGATCTTTTGTATCTTGTATTCTTCATGATTCTTGATTTTAATATTAGGTGGCAATTATTATACTCTTTCTAGAATATGTGACTTCTTATAAGACTTTAAAAGAACGAAATAAAAAATTATATGTATCTTTATAGAAGATAATAATTCTAAGTGATATGCCATTGGATTTATTTACTTTTGAATGGAAAATGGTTGTAACCTCCAATAGTCTAGCTTATTATATGGTCGCTTGATCTTCATGTTTTATTGAAGAAGCCATACATTATCTCCAAAATAAAAAGCAAGGAATTGATTCTTTAATTTATCTGCAGATGTTTTGTAAGTATCTTGAGCTACTTATAATTGAAGCTTCAAAGTTGTTTGATATTGCAATAGATACTTTGCAAATTCTTTAGCTGCTAAATTGTTATTTTTTAGAATGCTCCATAAATCAAGCTTTGAATGATATCCATAGTTAGAGTAAAATGGTATTTACTGAGTTGAAGCATGAATAGTATTATTATATATAAATTCCACTAATAATAGATATAAGATCTAATTGTCTTATTGATAGTTGATATTGCACTGTTAATATTGATCCAAAATTTAATTAATTTATTTTATTTGGCTATTAGTTTAAAGATGAAAAACCAAAAAAAATTTAATATCCACCTTCAATATTTTAAAAAAACATCTCCAAAACTTAGATACAAATTAGAGTCCTCAATCAAATACACTATCTAGTAGGCCATGATATCAATACATATTGTCAAAAAAGAACCTTATTGTTTCTTCACTAGACGCAATTTTTTACAAGATATAAAATGAGCCATCTTTATGAGTCAATCAACCACTACAAAGATAATACCTAATAAATTAGATGGCAGTAGATCCATGATGAAATCCATTTAGATAAAAGACCATGATTGTTTTAGAACAAGCAAGGGTTGTAAGAGTCTATAAGGGTGATGTTGAAGATTCTTGGACCTTGAATAGATGTCATGAGAAAGCACAAAATCCTTTACACTCTTTTTAGCTGTCATTGCAAGATTAAAAGCATGTAGTTATGTTGGTCCTTTTGAGATATATAAATGTTCTTTTATAAATATTCTTTAAAATATAGAAGATTGTAATAGTGGTACAAAGATAAAATTGCTCCAACTTCAATAAAGTTGTATATTATTGATCAAATGCTATCTTTTTTATCCTTGGTATAAGATATGATCTTTTTGATAAAGCATTGAATAATCTTTATTGCTTATTAAGTTGATAAGTAATAATAAAATTAAATCAAGATAATGACATATTCTATTCAGCTCAATGGCAATTAAGAATCCAAGTTGACATAAAATATTTCAAGTTCTTGTGATCTATATATACAATCATAAGATGTATTGTTCCTTCAAAAAAATGATGCTATTCTTAAAAAGAATCAACAATAGAAAAAAGTTTTTTATTGTGGATTTCATAATTAATTTTGATAGCAAAAAAATTTTGAGAATAAAATGCAATAAGATGAAATTTATTATCTATACCCATTTATAAATACATAGTCTCTATTGCAAAATTTAAAGCATTGATGTCAAGATAAAAAAAAATTGTCTCAAAAAAGTACTAGGCTTTTGGTTATCACTAATTTTTTAATCAAAATAGATAAAAATTCCAAATTTATATAAAATTGTTTCTAAAAAAAAATACATCAAGTGAATAAGCCTCAAATATTCTAAAATCTCAAAAACTTGGCAAAATATACTAAATCCTTTATTAACCTTAAAGGACATTTTTTCCAAACTCCAACAATATATGTCTCCAAATCAAACTATCTATAAGTACTCAAATTTTACAAAAAATATTAATGTCCTCTTAAAAACTACTATAATAAATTTCAACTGCTAATTCATTATTAATCTTTAGATATTGCCAAAAGCCTAGCAATAGCTTCAAACCCTTATTTATATATATTTTTGTGCTAAATTTGTTATATCTCACAAAATAAATACATAAATATTATAAAATATTATTGTATAGCTTTTCAGCATAATAATTTATTTTTTAAAAAAAATTTAGATAAAAATTCATCTATAAGCTCAAGATATGGCAAAAATCATCACTATCAATAAAATAATCTATTTACTGCCTTGGAATTTGATTTGTTGTCTTTAACTTCCAAAATCTCCTTCTTTCAAATTCAAAATAAAAAAATTATTTTATATAAGATGTAGGCCTTAAAATTGACTTTTTAACTATACCTCCTAATTTCTAAAAGCTTTTATACAACTCCTTGTATCTTCAAAAGAGTGAAAATAGATATGATTTGTACACCTTAATTTTAAACGCCTATTCTTCCCTCATAAAAACTCCAAATCTCTTAATTTTTATACCAAAATTATAATAAAAAAATAAGTTTTTTAATTTTAGTCTTTGATTTTTTAATGCCTTTTTTGAAGTTGCCAAATCTCTTATTCTTATCAAAGATAGCCTGCTCAAAGCCTATTGGACATGACCATCAACCAATAGAAATGAAGATCTTCAATCCTTGCATTTATTCATCTATATCTTATTTTCATCCCTTCAAATAAGCCTTTCAGTAGTTTAATTTTTTTTTATCTTTGGATCCCAATCTCCTTTCAATGCTTTAAATTAAATATTTAGGTCTTATATAATTTAAATACCATAATCAAAATAAGTAAAAAAAATCAAAATAAAATTTTTCATACCAACTTCTTTCAATTTAATTTATTAACTATTTTAATATACATCTAGACTTATGAGCATATTATATGATCTATTTAATTTTTACATAATATAAGTGATTGTAATATGATATTGGTCCCTATGTAGAATATTTTTATAAAATGTGGATGCACCAAGATTAGAACTATGATAAACGTTGTCTTGAGGTCTTGGAATGCCTTTTTTATTTAAGGCCTTCATTCCAACTTATCTTTGCATGTCAATTGAATAAGAAGGATAATAACTTAAGAGTAATTTTTTATGAAGATTTGATAAAAGTTAGCAAATCCGAGAAAGCATTGTAAGTCTTTTATAGTCTTTGGAATGGCCCACTGAATAATTGCCTCCAGTTTCTTGGGATCCATCATATAATCCTCAGTAAATACTATGTATCTCAAAAATTCCATCTTTGATTGATGAAATACACATTTTTCTAACTTGGCATATAAATCTACATCTCGTAGCTTTTGTAATATCAACTTTATATGATCCTCATATTGTTTCAAATTTTTTGAATAAATCAAGATATCATCAAGATAGATCACTACAAACTTATTTAGATGCTCTTTGAATATGTCATTCATTAAATGTTGAAAGATAGCGGTACCATATGTTGTGAAGTCTTGCTTGAGAATGCTCTAAGCACCTGGTTATAGAAGATAAAAAGAAATAACAATAACTAGTCTTAACACCTCTAGTCAAATTCTAAATAAATGTTAATTAAATCCTAATTAAATCCTAATTAAATCCTAACTAAATCCTAGTCAATTTTCATAAAATCCTAATTATATTCTAATCAAATCTTAAATAATTCTAATTAAATTCTAATTAAATCCTAATTAAAGCCTAATCAATCTTGATCAAATTCTAATTAAATCCTAGTCAACTTTAATCAAATCCTCATTAAATCTTAATCAAATCCTAAACAAATTCTAAACAAATCTTAAATAATCCTAGTCACCTTAACTAAATCCTAGTCATCTTAACTAAATCCTAGTCACCTTAACTAAATCCTAGTCAATCGTGGTCAAATCTTAATTAAATCCTAGTCAATCCTAATCAAATCCTAATTAAATCCTCATCAATCCTAGTCAAATTTTAATTAAATCCTAATCAACTCTGATTAAATCCTAACTAAATCCTAATCAATCCTAGTCAAATCTTGACTAAATCCTAACCAAATCTTAAATAAATCCTATTCAAATCCTATTCAAATCCTATTCAAATCCTATTCAAATCCTAACTAAATCCTAGTAAATCCTGATCAAATCTTAATTAAATCCTAATCAAATCCTAAATAACTTATATCAACCTTAGGATAATTTAGAATCTCAATATCTATTGACTAAATTATTGATCTTTCTTAGAAATTTATACACCACTTAAAAACTAAATTGGCAGCAAGTATATGAAATTTGAAGAAGATCAAACTTATCAACAAGAAATTCAATCCAAAAATTCAATCAAGTGTCGACCGGCCTCCTTCTCCAATTTTAATCTTAATTTTTTAATACTAATATCTCCTTTTTATACCATTTAATTGCTTCCAAATTTTACATGCATGTAAAAAATTAAGTCTTCTATACATGCACATAAATTTCACTCTAATCCAACTAATAGATTGTTAGAAATCTCAAAAAATCTACATGACCTTCAATTCCCAATTTCCAAGATCCCAACCCACATAAACTTCAATAATCTTTTATTGAATTATTAGATAAATTTCAAATTCACAGCACCCTATAAGCACAACCATATGCACCAATCTACAAAATCTCATCCATAGATCTATAACAAATCTCACAAAATGCTCAAAAATATAAACTCCAATATATTTCACAAAAATCAGAGTCACCAAAATCAACCCTAATTTTGCAAAGCCCTTACAAAGTTATTATAAAATTAAATCACTCACAATTAATGGTCAAAAAAAGATCCTCTAGTTTGCTCTTTAATTCCACCTTTTGATTTGCCAAAGACAAATCGACCCACTATAGGTATGTGGTTTTGTATCTTAGGTTCTAATTTCAACCTAGGCTCATAACCGGTCCTCTCTCGGTATCAATTCTCAGATTTTTGAGATAAAGTTTTTTTAAATCTATTCTTAATTCTTTTCTAATGATTCCTATATTATTTATTTTTCTAATATACTTTATTTTGCCTTATTTATGGCCATACAAAATAAATAGAAGTCTCTCTTATAAAAAGGCAACATTAGCCTTTTAATATTTTTCTACTTTCTTCTCTATTATTTATAATTCTTACATACTTTGCTCAAATATTTTTATTTGAGCTCCTATACATTATAATTATTCTCTTTTTCTTTCACCTAATGGCCATGCACTACACAATAGTGATGTTATATTACGTGTTAGCATATTTGGATATGAGCCGAGCACCTGGCTGTGGAAGGTGAAGTTGCAATTCACATCTATCCAAGAATTGTTAATAAGTTTCATCCATATAAGAATAATGTGATTGAATATCAATACAAGAGTGTTTAAATTAATACAAAGAGCTTAAGAACAATCTTCTTGATAACTTCATCTATATATAAACTCCAATTGCTTTGTTACTTGTCACAATCAAGCAACTAAGATTTTTCTTTACAAGTCCTAATCTTATTTAGTAAAATTCAATAAGCTATAACTTTTAATCCAACTATCAACTTGGTGTGAAACTTTGCATATAAATGCAAATGTAAGTATTTTATATGCTTAAAAAATTTCAATCCAACTTAACTTAAAATATGTGGAAAATCAACTAAAACCTATAATAATATCACTTGGCCATTGGTTGGAAGGTTGATGTACATATCTCAGTGGCAAATTTTCCTTTTCCAACTATTAACTTCAATTTAAATTTGATGTATAGCTTTTCCTTCAAGTCTTCTAATACTATGCCAAATTTTATCTTAATTCAACTAATAAATCTTTAGATATTGCAGAAATCCTAAACAATCTTAAATTGCCAATTTCTATTACCTCTTTGTACTAAAGATCAAATAAGTCGTAATTGCATTCTTAAATCTTTACAAATTTTTACTTAATCTTAGCACACTCAATCACCTATATACTATCAAATTTTCAATTATAGATGATACTTCAATTGCACAAAATAGATGAAAGTGCTAGTCCTAACTGTATTGCATAAAAACTTAACCTCTTGTATAATCCTTGATTTTAGATAGCAATTGCTAAATCCTCCCAAATCCTATAAAAACAAGCTTAATATCTTTGAAATGAGCTTGAAGCTAATTCTCCGATTCTAGTCGCCAATCTTCAAATGACATGACACCTTGCTCTTGGTCGCCATTTTTGTGGCTAGAGGTCTAATTTTGATCTTGTCCCATACACAATCGACCCTTAGGTATCAATCCAACTTATTCTAAGGATTTTTAAGCTTGACCCTATTCTCAACTTAATCCTAGTATCAACCATACTAATTATTTATCTCATCTATCTTATTTTTATTAACTTATGGCTTTTCAAAAGTAATAAAAGAATTTCTACAACCTAGAAGGAAAATTTAATAACTAACTTTTATCTATTAGCTATTAAAACAAGAAAATAATCTAAGAGGCTTTTATATAACCTTATTTAAGTATCTTAAGTTCCTATTGAACTAAAATACTTGAATATTAAGTAAAAATTACTATTATTCATATTTTTCACTACATAAACATGTTATAATATGATAGTGGGTATATTGATTAATCTAAAGGGTATGATATTATATTCAAAATGTCTATACCTTGTATAAAATGCAATCTTCTATTCATCTCTTTCTTTGATTCATACCAAGTTGTATATTCCACAAAGTTCTATTCTAATATAGATCTTGGCTTAGCCAAGTTATTCCAAAAGTCCTGAGATTAATAGCAATGGATAATAATTCTTCAGTGTTATCTTATTCAATCCCTGATAATTAATGCACATCTACAAAGAATCATCTTTTTTCTTCACAAAGAATATAGGTGCATTTATTATAGACTTTAAATGCTTGATGAAATTCTTTGCAAGGTTTTCATCAATAAAATCTTTCAATATTGAAAGCTTATTTTGAAAAAGATTACAAATTGGATCAAAAGATGGTTGCATTCCTTCTTGAAGATCTATAGCACAATCCTATGGTCAATGCTTCAATAATATATCACCATTTTTTTTAAGAAGAACATCTTTAAATTTGTTACATTGCTTTAAAATGATTATCAATAAAGTCATATCTTTTTTAATTAGAGCTACATAAATAACAAATGGTGTACTTTCTTTGACCCATCTTATAAAGGTCCTTATTCCAATAAATAAAGGCTTATCAGCTTATGACTTTTTACGAAGTTTCTTTGTAAAGATTTCTATTAGAAATATCATTTTTTATAATTTCTAATCTATAAATAGATTATACTTTTTTAATTAAAAAAATCCAAGAATAATAGGATTTAAAGGAGTCTTAATAACATTGAATACAATTTGGTTGCTATGATTTTTAAATAACACTTTTATAGGCATTGTTTCATGGGTGACACTACCAAAAGATAAGAGTCATCTATCTATTACTTCTATATGAATAGATTTGAGTTTTTAAATTAGAGGAATTTTATGAAGCTTAGCAAATGCTTCATTTAAGAAACAAAAAAACACCCTTGGATCCAACAAGGTGATTGCTTGAAGCTTGTAAAGTCCAAAATACAAAAGAATTATAAAACAACAAATAGATTGAGCAAAAAAAGAAGAACTTGAACAATTTTATCATGTTGAATTGTCTAGCCACATCGTATCATATTGTAATTGCTTACAATATGTAAAAACTAATCAAATACATAATATGTTCATAAGTTCTAGTATATATTAGAATGCTTAGTAAATTAAATTAAAAGAAATTGGTGTAAGAAATTTTTTTTTTTTTTTTTTTTTATTTATTTTGATTTTGGGATTTAAATTATATAGAATCTAAATATTTAGTATGAAGCCTTGAAAGAAGATTGGAGTCCAAAGATAAAATATTAAACTACTAAGATGCTTATTTAGAAGGATGAAGATAAAGTATGGATGAATGAAGTCAAGGGATGAAGCTCTTCATTTCTATTGGTAGATGGTCATGCCCAATAGGATTTAAAGAAGCTATTTGTAAGGAAAATAAGGATTTTGGCAACTTTAGAGAAGGCATTCAAAAATCAAAGGCTAGGATTATAAAACTTATTTTTTGTATTATAATTTTGATATAAAAATTGAGAGATTTGAAATTTTTATGAAGGAGGTAGTAGGCGCTTGAAATTAAGATATATAAATTGTACCTACTATTATTCTTTTAAGCATACAAGGAGTTGTATGAGAGCTTTTGGAGATTAAAAAAAAATATAATTAAGGAGGTGATTTCAAGAACTACATCTTATATAGAAGAATTTTTATATTTGAAGTTTTAAAGAAAGAGATATTGGAAGTCAAAGATAGAAAATTGAATTCTAAGGTAGTAAGTAGACTATTTTGTTGATAGTGATGGTTTTTATCATATCTTGAGCTTTTGGATGAATTTTTATCTAAAAATTTTTAAAAAGATAAATTATTATGTTAAAAAGCTATACATCAAAGTTTCATAGCATTTGAATATTTAGTGTATAAGATACAAAGAATTTAATACATAGATATTTGTAAATAAGTTTTTAAAGCTATTATTAGAATTTTGGTGATATCTAAAGATTGATAACAAATCAATTATTAAATTTTTTTGTAGTAATTGCTAAAATTATATCAATATTTTATATAAATTATAAGTAGATTTGAATAATTGGATTAAGAATTATAGATTATTGAAATTTGGAAAAAATTCCCTCCTTATAAGTGAATGAGGTTTTAGTATATTTTGCTACTTTTTGAGGATTCTAGAATACTTGAGGCTTATGTGCTTGATATAATGGCCCTTTTTAGAGACAGCTTTACATAAATATGGATTTTTATCTATCTTGATATTTAATTGAAAAAATAGTAATTGTCAAAAGTCGAGCACTTTCTTGAGGTAAATTCTTTCTATCTCAACAATAATCCTTACTAAGGATGAACATCTTTGTTTTGCTAAACAATTGCATTCTTGATTTTGATAATATGTTGATTTTTTTTTTTTTGCACAATTGCCAAAGTTATGACCTTCTTTACTATAATATAAGTATAAACCTTCTTCTATTCAATGCTTCTTTTTTTGTAGGCTAAGAGAATTAAAATGTGTTGTATTAAGCTACACATCTTCTACTTTTGAGTGTGAATTCAAAATACTTGCCAATATAGCAGGAACATATCAAATTATGTATTGTCTTACTAAAGCCTATAAACATTGATCTTGACAATGTTGAAATAGCCAATTATCATATTTTATGACTTGGTTGATGGCTTCATTGAGCAATTATGGATTAAAAAGTGATAATAACAAATGCTTCATATTCTCTCTTAATTTTTAATAGAACTCACTTATCAAGATTTCTTTATTTTCATTTTAAGCAACATCAATTCTAGTTGCCTAAAATCAAATGTATAGATTGATGCAAATTATATCTTTTATTGTAATATTTAAATCTTGGTAATTGTCCAATAAACCTTGTCATGTTTTTCAAATTTTTTTACAAATGCTTCTATGAAAACTTCAAAGCTGCTTAAAATTGGTCATCTCTTTTCAAACAAGGGAGCAAATCATGATAATACTTATCTTGTAAGTAAGATGCCAATCAATCTAATCTATGATTCTTCTGTCAGATAACTATCAAGTTATAGAATTATTATCAATCAAATTTTATTGATAAATCCTTGAAACTTTGAATGTATACTATCATATTTTTTTGAAAGACTAACTTGAGATTCTTTATATTATTAAATAGATGGATATTTTTGGTACAACATAAGTAGTATTATATCCTCAAGTACAGAAGTTGGAAGTGGGTGCAGTCTAAGTTGTGATACTCCAAATGTTATCACCGACATATTTTAAAATTCTATATTTTAAAACTTTCTATAGTCTTTTAGAATCTTCCAAAATCTTCTAGAATCTTCTTTAGTCTTCTAAAAATCTTCTATAACCTTTTAGAATCCTCTAGAACCTTCTTCAATCTTCTAAAACCTCCCCTAGCCTTTTAAAATCTTTTGAAATCTTCTTTAGTCTTCTTGAACTTGCCTTAGTCTTCTAGAATCTTCCTTAAGCTTCTAAAATCTTCTAAGATATTCTTAGAAAGTTTAATAAGACATAGGCCTTGTAATATAAATAAGAGATAAGACTAAGATGCACCTCAATCTTGCCAACAAAAGTCTTGGAGCAATTTAAAGTGTTGTTTTGTTCTTAATATCAATCTAATCTCTTGTTCATGTCAATGATCTAGTTCTTGTTCTTGTCCATCTAGTTCTTTGTTCTTGAAAATATTCTAATTTTGTAATCTTTTCCTTGTTTCTTTACTAATCTACTATCTTGCATCTTTAATAGTTTGATAAGACTGACTAAGTAATTGTATCAAAGCTTTGATCTCTTGATAGAGAGTGGATTATCCTTCTTCTTGAAAATACTATTATATTCTAGAAAAGTGCAGATTATCCTCTTCTAGATTAATATGCTTATTTATTGCAGTTTGATCTTTCTTTGGAGAGAGTAGATTACTTCTTTCCTAGGATAAATCATTGTATTTTAGAGGTTGCAGATTATTTTTTTCTAAATTAATATTATTTTAAAAAAATTATTTTTAATATATAAAATATTATACTAATAGCTTTTTGATTTTTTTTTATTAATATGGAAGTAGATTAAGTCATGGGAGGTACATCTTCACATAGAGAATAGAGTGACAAGTCTTGTAAATCTTCAACTCTTTTGGATACTATACAAGAAGAAATAGAATTCTTTTATAATCTAAAAAAATATATATAAATAAAGCAAGTATCTAAAGAAACTAAGCAAGAAATTCATAATTTATAATAAGAGATTATATGTTTGAGAGAAGTAGGCAGAAAACAAGCTATGCATGTTAACTCTCTAGAAGCTCCAAAGGTTGTTATAAAAGAGCCAAAGGCTACCATGCTTGATAAATTTGATGGGATAAGATCCAATTTTTGAGGGTTTGTACAACAAGTATGACTTTACTTACAACTATATCCTTCTCATTATTTGGATGGATTCATTTAAATTGCTTTTGTAGGCATTTTTTATTAAAAAATAATTGATCATGGTTTATTCTACTATTGAAAAAAAATTCTCCAATCTTGTACAATTTGGAAGCTTTTATAAAAAGATTTATTACTACATTTGGAGATAGTGATTGGGAGAGGGTGGCAGAAAGGAAGATTCAAACCTTACAACAAGGACAACGTTCAACTATGATTTATGCCGCAAAATTTTAATAACTTACTTCTAATCTTAATTGAAATGATAAGGCTTTTATGACTCAATTCTATTATGGCCTAAAAAATGATATGAAGAATTTATTGATCATAATGCCAAGAGTTGAAAGTTTAGAAGAACTCATATTTCAAGCTATTACTTGAGACAATTACCTATTTGACTTACAATAGGAAAGGCAATCAATTTTTAGCAATATCCATCAAAGTACATCTACTACATCCTCAAGAATAGAAAAGAAGCTATTAATATATCTTAAATCCATATAGATTGATGCAATTGAATTCAAGCCATTAATATCAATAAAAAAGACTAGACGTTGATAAGAGAATCTATGTCTATATTATGGAAGGCCTAATTACAAGGTAGCAAATTGTCCAAATAAGTCTAAAAAATTTAAGATACAAGGTATGACATTTGAATTTGAAAGGTCAAAAAACAAAGACATGCAACCATAATAGAGATCTTACGGTTGGACATTCTCAAATCTAAAGTATTAGAAAAAGACCTCTTCTTACCTCCAAATCCAATATCCTATTTTATACTTCATGTACATATGAGAACTTTAAAACAAGAAATTTCTACTAAAATCCTTTTAGATGTTGGAGCCTCAGCATGCTTTATAGATAAGGATTTTGCAACCAAGCACAATTTAGTACTTGTAAAAAAGACCCATCTTACGCCTATTAAAGTCATTGATAAATGAAACCTTGCATCATGAGATGTTATTGAAGAAATTCAACTATTGAAAGTGATATTAGAAGATTAAGTATCACGCATTATTTTCAACATTATTTGATGTCCAACAAATCCTATTGTCATTGGACTCTTTTGATTTAAATTACATAATCTTGATATTGATTAGAATTTACTGAAGATTTTTTCAAGATCCAAATATCAAAAGAAGAAACCAAGTGCTACTTCATTTCTTAGAGCTAAAGTATTTATGCAAGTAGCAAAAAAGAATGTTGCATTTGTATTGTATGCTATCTCAATGAAAGATCCAATGGAAAAACTGAAACAAGATAGTCTAGTCAATATCACAATCTTAAAGACATATTTGAAAAAAATAAAACAGACATATTATGAATACACCATCCTTACAATTGTGCAATTGAATTACAAGATGGAGCTCAACTTCTATTTGGTCCAATTTATAATCTCTTATAAATAGAGCTTACAGCCTTGTAAAAATATATTGATGAAAATTTCGCTAAAAATTTTATTAGACATTCAAAATCACCTATGGGAGCCCGTATCTTATTTGTAAAAAAAAAAGATGGTTCTTTATGTATGTGTGTTGACTATGGAGGTTTGAACAAGGTAATTATAAAAAATTGCTATCCATTACTATTAATTTCATAATTATTGGAATAATTAGAACAAGCAAAGATCTTTAAAAAGATTGATTTAAGAGGCACCTACATCCTAATGAGGATTAAAAGAAAAGATCAATGGAAGACAGCATTTCATATAAAGTATAGATATTTTCAGTATAATGTTATATCTTTTCGACTTACAAATGCACCTGTAATCTTTTAACATATGATGAATGATATCTTACGAGAATACTTAGATGACTTTGTAGTCATCTATTTAGATGATATTTTGATCTTTTCTAAGAACAAACAAGAATATGAATATCATGTACATATGATATTGGAGAAATTATGGAAAAATGGATTGTATGCCAAATTAAAGAAGTGCTCTTTCCATCAACTATCAGTTAAGTTTTTGGAATATTTTACTTCTAAAAATATAATTTTTATAGATCCAAAGAAAATACAAACTATTATAGAGTAGAAGTAATTGTCATCAATCAGAAATACACAATATTTCTTGGGATTTGTAAATTTTTATAAAATCTTCATCAAAAATTATTCTAAGATTGCAGCTCTATTAATACAACTCACAAGTAAGAAAAAAATTATTTGGCATAATAAGACTAACAAAGCATTTAAGAAGCTAAAAGAATCTTTTACTTCAACTCTTATATTTGTCTATGCAAATCCAACAAAATCATTCATTCTGGAAATAAATGCCTTAGATTTTGTACTTGAATTTGTACTCTCTCAAATTGGTGATGATGATCAATTACATTTAATAGCATTTTGCTCTCAAAAAATTTCAACTATAGAAATCAATTACAAGATCCATGATAAAAAACTATTAGCAATTGTTGATGCTTTTGAAGAATGGCACCATTTATTGGAGGGGGTTCAATAAAAGATCATGGTATGCATTGACCACAAAAACTTAGAGTATTTTATGAATGTTCAAGTTTTGAATTGCTGACAAGCATGATGGAGCATGTCATTATCTCAGTTTGATTTTTTGATTACATATCATCTGGAAAAACTTCAAAAAAAACCAGATGTCCTTTCTTGATAATCATATATTGTGCCAAGAATATGATACATTGTATTGGATCAACAAAAAATAGTCATATTGAAGCCATCTAATTTATAGTTAAAGACATTAATAATATCTACCTATACAAATACAACTCTCAAGATGAAAATCCAAAGAGCAATGAAAACAGATCCATTTATAAAGAGCATTCAATAAGATCTAAAAAATACACATGTGGAAGAAAACAATAATTTTAAGTTTAAGGACGGATTATTGTATTTCAAGGATCTCTTGTATATTCCTCCAAGCCCTATAAGATTTCAAATTCTCCAAGCATAACATTACTTTCCAGCAATTGGACATTTTGGCTTCAATAAGACCTTAGAATTAATATCAAGAAATTATTGATGACCTCAAATATGAAAATTGGTGAAAAAATTCATTCAATCATGAAAAATTTGTGCCCAAGAAAAGATGCTAAAATACCAACCATATAAACTTCTTCAACCACTTCCAATTCCTAAGGACCCATAGCAATTGTTATCTATAGACTTTATTACAGACCTTTCAATTTCAAATAGAAAAAATTCAATTTTTATAATAGTAGATTATTTTATCAAGATGGCATATTTCATCTCGTACAATAAGATTATTTTTGGAGAAGAAATAGCCAAGCTTTTTATTGATAATATTTATCAAATATATGATCTTATAAATGACATCATTTTGAACCATGGACCATAATTTGTATCAAATTTTTGGAGAGGACTATTTTAACTTTTGAAGGTCAAGATCAACCTTTCATCAACTTATCATCCTCAAACCAATGGTCAAACAGAAAAAGTGAATCAGATCTTAGAATAATATCTTTGTTGAAGTATAAATTATCAACAAGATGATTAGATGGATCTCCTATCATTGGTTGAATTTGCATATAATAACTCCGAATATTCTTCAATGAAGCAAGCTCTATTCTTTTCAAACTATAAATACTATCTTAGAGCAGATCCATTCCAAATTGAAGATGTGAGAAGCCCTCCTACAAAAAATCAAGCTACCTACTTAAAAATATCCATGAAAAATTAAAATTTCAACTACAAATGGCTCAAGACTAAAATAAAGACTATACAAACATTCATTACAAGAACCAATCAAAGTTCAAGGTAAGAAATTGTATTTGGCTGCTCCGGCAAAATATACAAATGAATTGACTATTATGGAAATTAAACTATCAAAGACTTGGACCATTTACAATTCTACACCAAGTAAATCCAATAAGTTTCCATCTTGAACTACCAAATAGCATGCATATTCATCCAATCTTCTATGTCTTATTTTTAAAAACCTATTATAAATTAAAAACTATTGGAAGAACTCTTCTACTACCAATCTCAATTGAAGTCAATTAAGAGCTGAAATATAAAGTAGATGAAATATTAGATTTGAGTATAAGACATGGATGATTGAAATATTTCATTCATTAGAAGGACTATGGAGTTAGTAATAGAATATAAGAATCTTCAAAAAATCTTAGAAATGTACTTAAGAAAGTTTGCAAATTCCATCAACAATATCTAAGAAAACCTAGATTCAATCGTTATTGAAGATTTTGTAGACACCAACATTTCTTGGCTTTTAAATGATATTTTTCTATCAATGGCATAAGATTAATATAAAAAGGAGAGAACCATGCTAAGATCTTCACTTGTATATAATTATTTTTTCTAAAATATAATAAATTTTGCTAGAAATTTATTTGCTACCACGTCAAATCTTTGCATTGTAAGGAAATTATAGGAATAAGAGTCAAAAGATTCTTTTGCCACACAAGCGGCTGAAAAACCATTGTAACTTTTATAACTTGTTGGATTTGAAGAATATAAATAAAGTGATGAAAGAATATTCTAATATCAAGTAAGGCCACGCTTGGAGTCTTTGAAGATACAGCCTCATCACAAAAATCTTGATTCAAATTTTTGACCTTTGACAATATTCTTTGAAGTTGGAAGGGTGATTCCAAGTGGACCAGAAATTATATTTGGAGGATGTTTTAAAAATCACAACAAAAAAAAAAATCTTGGATGGGATATTAGTATAATATAGGTTATATTTGGAGATCATTGATACTTCCTCAAGGGCCCTATTGAATCGGTAATCAACAAATAATAGACGGAATATGTTATTTTTTTATTTTTGTAAATTCTAAATTTCTTGCATATATGATTTGATCATCAAACCACTTCAATTCTTCATAGAACTTATTGCTAAAAGGGAAGGTGATGTCACAAACATACTTTAAATCATCACATTATAGAACCTTCCATAGTCTTTTAGAACCTATTATAATCTTTTAGAATCTTCTATAGTTTTTTAGAATCTTTTAAAACCTTCTAGAATCTTCTTTAGTCTTCTAAAAATCTTCTATAACCTTTTAGAATCCTCTAGAATCTTCTTCAATCTTCTAAAACCTCCCCTAGCCTTTTAAAATCTTCTGAAATCTTCTTTAGTCTTCTTGAACTTACCTTAGTCTTCTAGAATCTTCCTTAAGCTTCTAAAATCTTCTAAGATATTCTTAGAAAGTTTAATAAGACATAGGCCTTGTAATATAAATAAGAGATAAGACTAAGATGCATCTCAATCTTGCCAACAAAAGTCTTGGAGCAATTTAAAGTGTTGTTTTGTTCTTAATATCAATCTAATCTCTTGTTCTTGTCAATGATCTAGTTCTTATTTTTGTCCATCTAGTTCTTTGTTCTTGAAAATATTCTAATTTTGTAATCTTTTCCTTGTTTCTTTACTAATCCACTATTGTAATAGAAGGAATTTGCCTCAAGAAAGCATTGAGCTTCTGATTACGACTAATTATTCAACCAAGATTCAAGTATAATAAAAACCTCCAAATTTATATAAAGTCTCTTTCATAGGGCTATTACATCTAATACACAAGTCTTATTTCATCAAACCTCTCAAAATATAATAATTATTCTAAAACCCTCATTCCCACATATAAAGGGAATTTTTTTCAAACTTCAATAATCTATAACTTTTAATCCAACCATCCAAACCTATTTAAAATTTACACAAAATACTAATAAATTTTTAACAACTAGCATAATAAATTTCAATCATCGATTCATTACCAATCTTTAGATATCATCAAAATCCTAGTAGTAACTTCAAATCCTTATTTACAAATATCCATGTACTAAATTCTTTATATCTCACAATCTAAAAGTCTAATTACTATGAATCTTTGATTTATAGCTTTTTAACATAATAATACACCTTCTTGGAAATTTTTAGATAAAAATTCATTTGAAAGCTCATAATATGGCAAAGTCCATCACTATCAACAAAATGACCTATTTATTGCCTTAGAATTTGATCTACTATCTTTGACTCCCAATATCTCCTTCTTTAAAACTCCAAATGTATTAATTCTTCTATATTAGGTGTAGAACTTGAAATCACCTCTCTAGTTGTACCTCTTGATCTCCAAAAGCTTCAAATCTTCAAAAGAGTGACAATAGGTACTATTTATACACCTTAACTTCAAGCACCTACTTCTCTATTATAAAAACTCCAAATCTCTCAATTTTTAAACCAAAATCGTAGCCCAAAAAATTAAGTTTTTTAATCCTAATCTTTGATTTTTGAATGGCCTCCTTCAAGTCACCGAAACCTTTGTTTTCCTTACAAGCAACCTCCTCAAAGCCTATTGGGCATGACCATTGACCAATAGAAATGAAAAACTTCACCCCTTATCTTTATTCATTCATTCTTTATCTTCATCCTTCCAAATAAGCCTCGTAGTAGTTTAATTGTTTATCTTTAGGCCCCAACCTTCTTTCAAGGCTTCATACTAAATATTTAAGTTCTATATAATTTAAATCCCATAACCAAACTAAGTAAAAATCTAAAATAAAGTTTCTTACACCAACTCCTTAAAATACTTTTCTAGCCATTCTAATACATATTAAAATCTATGAATATATTTTTTATTTTGACTAATTTTTATATACTCTAAGTAATTACAATATGACACTGCTATCTTGCATCGTTGATAAATATTGCATCATTATGAAGTTTTTCAATAATTCCTTCAATCTCTATAATCTTGGCAAATAACATAATAAGACTACTTATAATGGCATCTAATTTGGATTCAAAAGATTTGATCATATTAATATCTTGACTTTCAACTATTTTAAGAAAAAAAAAATGAATCTATAAGAAGACAATATTAGTTTAGAAGAAGATAATCCGCAACTTCTAAAAATGCTTTAAAATCTTCACAGAAAGAAGTGATCTACTTTCTTACAAGAAGAATAAAGCTCTAATATTGTGATTAAAAAAAATATCAATTTAGAAGAAGAAAATATGTAACCTCTAAAGCACTACTATACCTTTAAGAAGAGAGATAGTCTACTTTCTAACAAAAAGGATCTAACTTTGATATTTAAGATGAAAGCAAACTTGACAAATTGTTAAAAACACAAGAATATAGAACAAGAGACTTGAATTAAAAATATTGAGGACATGAGAATACAAAACAAGAGACTTGAAGTAGAAAAAGATTTCAAGAAAAAACCGACAAGGACTTAAATTATCTAGATGAATATACAAATAATATGAAGAAAGGTAAGCTAGAACTCTAACAGATGCATTGTTAAGACTAAAGAACTCTTTAGCCTCGACTCCAAAATATATTCCTATCCAAGAAGCTTCTTAAGCGGCTTCCATCAAGCTAAGAAACTTTTCAAGTAGCTTCTACCAACTTGGAAGCTTCTCGAGCTCCTCCCACTAACTAAGAAGCTTCTCAAGCTACTTTCATCAACTAAAAAACCTCTAAAGTATTTTAGAAGATTTTATAAACTTCTAAAGTATATATTTCTAACACCTTTTTTTATAAGATATTAACAAATTAATCTATTTTTACTTACTTTCATTTATCCATGTTACTCAGATAACTATTAAAATAAATTTTATGTTTGTGACATTATCTCCCCTTCTAAAAACAAATTCTATGTGGAGGTTTGATTACATGTTGAAAAAATCTAAAATGCAACAAATTGTATTTGATACATATTCTAATCTTTGTATAGACTTTTAAAAACTTTCTAGTTTCTTTTGTAGTTAAAAGCTTCCATAGTTATTTCCATCAAGCTAAAAAAGCTTTTGTAGAAGGTTTGATAGAATATAGACCTTGCAATATAAATAGGAAGCAAGATCAAAGTACATTTTAGTCTTGCCAACACAAGTCTTGGAACAATCAAAAATATTGCATAATTTTGTGATATCAATCTAGTTTATATTCTTGCCTACCATCTAGTTCTTTGTTCTTGTCAACCATCTAATTTTTTGTTCTTAAAATCAATCTATTTCTGTATTTTTTTTCTCATCTATTTGTTAATTTGTTGTCTTGAATTCCTAACAAAGTCATTTCTTTAGAGTCTATGTTAAAAAAAAGATTAAAGTAGAAGTGAATGGAATGAATTCTTATACCAATTCACAAAAAATAACTTATGTGAAAAAATTCTAATGGTATTACATGTATTAAAATTCATATAATACCATTAGAATTTACTTTAAATACATGTAATACCATTAGAATAATGGTATTATGATAAAGTTTGGCCACTTCATTCCAAATTATGTCTTGTTTTATTATTATTTTTTTGGATTTACTTTGCAACAATAACTCAACATAGCTATGAGCAAAATCCAAATTTAAAGATAAAGTTAAAAAATATTGATTATTTCAAAAAAAACAACTATATTTTATTTTAAATAAATTATATAAACTTATTTTTTAATATAATTAAAGAGATAAATATTAATATATAGATTAAATAGATCATTATGATATAATTTATTAGTAATTTTAAACATATATTTTTTAAAATATAGGCTATATAAAAAATTAAAAAATTAAAAAAAAATTATATATATATATATATATATATATATATATATATATATATATATATATATATATAATTAATCTAAAAACAAAATTTATACAACTTAATATACAATTCATAAGATGGTATTTTTTGCTATTTGAAGTTTAAAGAATTAAAATTAAAATATATTAATTATATATATATATATATATATATATATATATATATATATATATATATATATATATATATATAATTTATTTATTTATTTGATATTCTTATATAAATTTTTTATTTTTATTTTTTGAAATTATAATTTTATTTTATAATATATAATAAGATAAAAATATCTAAATTAATAAAAATAGAAGATTCTTTAGATATATTTATGATTTTAAAAAATATAAAGTATTTAAAAATATCATATTTTTATATATATTTATATATTAGAAATTTTAAATTTATTAATTAACTTAATTATAATAATTATATATTTCAAATCTATAACATAATATTAAGTTAATTGATAATTTATTGAGACAAGTCTCTATATTATTATTATATATCAATAAAAATTAATATATTATTAATATAAAATTAAAATATTAAAATTATTATGTATCAAGATTTTTTTAATTAATTCATAGATTTTATGCTTCAAGAGTCTAAATCAAATACTTATTTTAAATCTTTTATTGGCTTAAATATTTTATGTTTTAATAATAAGTCTTATATATCATAAATATTAATTCAAATCTAATTTTTTTATATATCATAAATATTAATTTTTATTAAAAAATTATACACACACACACACATATATATATATATATATATATATATATATATATTCACCTTAGTAATTTTTGTTTATAAAGTTTCTATTACTCTTCTTCACAATTTTTTATTCAATTATTTTTAAAAGACATTCACTTACTATATTGTAGATTCTACATAACATATTCCAAATTGAGCCTTACAAATGATTTTTTTCTAAAGAATTATTATTATTTGGAAGACTTAAATCTATATAATCCTTGCTTATTGTTTGCTTGTTGTTCATAGATAGCAGGCAAGGGCACATGGTTTGTTTAAATAAATAATTTTTTGTTGCCACTAATTTATAATTGCAATAGATTCTTTAGATTCTTGTTAGAAAAATCTTCTAGAATCATAAGGTTTTAGATTTGATTTTTTATAACAATTACAAATCACATCTCTTATAATAAATTGGTTCTTCAAACATACATTATTTGAAGAAGTTACTTTTGGCAATTCTTTTTTTAAGAACTTCTATCCTTAAATAGACTATAATTATTTTTCTTATACTAACAACTTGTGTAAGCATTCTTAAATTCTTTAACCATATTTAAATTATTTTGTTGGATAAATATCAATTTTAAAGATTTATCTTTCTTAGTTCTCTAATTTAAAGATTGATTTTTGGTAGTCCAATCTTACCAATAAAATATTTAAGCTAATTGATATTTATTGATATCCAAGTTGATTTGTTTAGTTGCAATTAATTTTTTTTAAATTAATAAATTAATAGGTTTTAAAATAATTTTTTTTATTTTTCTATTAATATAATAATTTTTAGATTTTTAGATTTTAACTTATTATTTATATCATTTAATACTTTTTAATTTAATTAAATTTAAAACTAATAAAAATTAATTATAAAAATTAAATATTATAATTTTGAAATATTATAATAGAAATAATTAAATTAACATTATGTAAGATTTTATAACATTATAATATTATAATAGACTTAGACTCTCTTTTAGACTTAGACTTTGGAGATAGTATAAAGTAAAAGGAGAGCAAGAAAAGGACCAAATTATTATAATTATAAGTTTAAATATATTAACTCATATTTCAATTCAAAAAAATAAAAATATAATCAATTTTTTATATTAAAAAATAAATAAATAAAATACTTAATTTAAATAACTTTTGATATGGCTTCTTAAATTTTTATAAAAAAACCACCTCTTTACATGATCCTATTGCAAAATTTAGAGAATGACACTATTCATGCCATATACAAAAAAATGCATTCCAACTCATCTCGTCTTCTTGAGGCATTTGGGTTGACTTTTTAAATAATAAAGCCAACAAAGTGACGCTTCTCATTTGTAACCAATCAAAAGGTTCAAAAATTATATCCTCTCACCTTCTCTCTCAAGCACAAACGCCTCCTAAGTTAAAGACCCTTTCGTTATAATGTTTGGATTGCAATTCACTATTGTGTTGTATATCATTATACATCAATAACTTGCTTTCAACACATCACTCCCAAACCAAAGTGTGTCCCCCAATGCTACTATGTACTCTCATTGATTGTCCCAACTGGACATGAATGAAATTGCCACTGACAGGGATCAGTGGATGATTGAGGACTTATATCCCAGAGGCCAACACGTAAAGCAGCCTGCCCGGCTGCCCGTGACAGTCTCCCCGAGGAGCTTTCAGGTGGATGGGGGGCCCTGCTGTCCTCTGCCCGGGTTCAGGGCAAGTGGGCCTCTCTCTGTCCACTTGGATGGCGAAAACTCAAATGAATGAATCGACGCAGGGATAATGGATGAAGGATTTGTGGTGGCGACAGGGGCAGGAGTGAATAAGTAAAGGGGGGCAGCCGTCCCATGTTTTAGGGGTTTGATTCCCCATTGGTCTTGAGAATTATCACCCCGGTTTGTGAGAGCTGTTCCCCACTTCAACGTTCAGGGTTCCCAATGCAGTGCTCTGCAGACGCCCTGCTCCAGGATAGTGTGTGTCAATCAAAAGGTATATATATATTATTATTAAATAAAATAATACATACAAAAGCGGGGCCGTTGTCATTTGAGTCGGTCAAAAAGGAGCACCTGTGAAATATGAACCCAGCTTTATTCACTTGAATTGAGATGCTGCTATAATATGATGAAGTTACTTAACCCAATTTCTCGTTTTTCTTTTTTAAATTCTTTCACTTAAGGAAACTGTAACTATGATGAGCCAGGTCATCATCAACCGATTTTACTGGGCGCTAAACAATTGCCAAAAACTGACTTATCCTCATGGTGCTAATTGACAAAATTAAGCAAAGCATATGCTTGGCACTCACGTGAAACTCGGTGGTCTAGCCTCACATGAAGCTGCATCGACAACCAATTCCTCTCGTCTCGAAAAGAGGGAAGATCGCTTTCGAGGAAGAATATTGAATCTGTCCAAACCAGTCGGTGCGATTATGAGCCATTCTCGTTCCCCTATTTGTGATGAGAATCTCGACAGCCAATACCCAATCGAGATAATCGGAAGTTTCGAACAATTTGAGACCAGGATTGGTTTTTCCGCTTCAAAGCGCACTCTTGGGTTTCGCAAGAGCACCCAAGAGTGCGCTTTGAAGCGGAAACCCAAGCACATTCACATCCTCGCAGGACTTCAGAACTGTGTGTGAAAGTGTCGCAACAAAGTGTGATCGGTGCGACTGCCACCAGAGGACAATGTATACATCCACACCCCAGTTTCCCGAGCCACCTTCCAGTGTCCAGTTCATCTGTGGGATGTTCGAAACCACGAGATGCTGACTCTACTAGACAAAACCCAGGTCACGGATCCACGAAGTTGTAACAATTCAATAACTCTATTTCGTTCGTCAAGTTCCTTGTGTGTCCAGGAAGACAGCAGACTCATGCGGTGAATCCTCCTTGAAGCAAACCAGCTCTCCACGAACTGCCCGATTTTCACGTATAGTCTGAATGCTAGTTGTATGCTGATGGTGGAACTGTTGCGACGCGATACTAGATCTAAAGTTAGTTCAGCAACGAGTAGGTAGAATTGGAAGAAGAATTCAACTAGACAATGCTCTGGTGGGAAAGGAAGCTGCTGCCCCGAGAACTCAAACTTCCTGGCTTAGTTGACTGGATTCCATGCTACAGAATGTCGGTCAGGTTGGGTGATTCTGCATCTTAATTTCAGTCGTGTGGCGATGGCTGGCCCCAGTGGCAGGACCAACACCAAACCTTAAGATATTTGCTTTGGCAATCATGGACAATCATTCTTGGTTCTGCATCGTCTCGGCTCATGTCGATGCGTTTCTGCCGATTGCAAGAAGCTGACTCAGAATCTGAGTAAACCTTGAGTCAGCCTGAAAAGGAAGACAATGAATAATCTGCTGTCGATCAACTTAAGCCATGCTATTATTTGGTGGAAAACGTAATAGTCCTTTGTACATTTCCTTTGTCATTGTAGTGCGTGTGCATGTGTGTGTGCTTGAATTTTCAATTCAGTTGATCATTTTGGTAAAACCTAAAGAGGGGTTTTTGCCCTAGCGCTCTTTGATGCCACCAATGTAGTGAAATTGTTTCCACATTCGGCTTTAACTTCCCCTTGTCAAATTCATGGTGGGCTTCTTTATGAAAAATATGGATGTTTTAATCCTAAGTTCATTCATATTCGTGGGTTTATAATCATAAGAATGGGTGGAGGGATTATTTCTAGAGGTTTCATGTGTACCAATTAAAAAAGGATGAGAGACGTTGTTAGCATGGGTTGCTTAGTTAAGATGATTCTTTCCGAAATTTCCATTTTGGGATGGCATGCAAATGCAAATGGAGGGGAATGGAAGCTAGAGAAGAGGGCAAGTCAAAGAATTAACTTCCTCCTCCTTCCTAAAGAAATTGAATCTTCTAAATAAAATCTTTCTTCTACTTTTTCAAATACTCTAAACAATTTTCTCCACCCTGTTGTCTTGATTTGATGCTCCTTTTTTGACAAACTTGAAGTTTCCATTCTCATGGTCTGATACTCCTTTTAAAGAGCTTGAAGTTTCAATGAGGAAATCACAGTCATAGGAAGTGTGAGGCTTGCCATTCTGATTCAACAAAGTGAACAGCAAAGCTTAAGTTCACAATAAGATAGGTTCCAAAATCTTTGCCCAGACCCAAAAAAAAGGGTATAAAACTGGATGTGCTGCCAAAGCCACCGCCCTCCTCTGTACTAGTTGAGTTCTTACTAACTTTGCACATGGTTGAATGATATAGTTGTGGTTGATTTCTGAGCTTAGAATCAGTCAATGCAGCCTGTAGCCAGGCTACGCCTTTTGGGTCCCCTGGGCAAGTTGAGATCAGCGGATGAAGCAGGAGCAGCTAAGGGATGAAATAAATAGAAAACTATTACTTTCTATAGCATATCCGATCCAGTATGTGAATATTCAGCCACTAAAATTCATCAGTTGTGTGGAGCTTATGGACAATTGGGAATTGAAGCCCTCCAACCTAGAAAACCTGTACATGTTGTAAAAAAGTTTGTTGCCCATAAAAAAAGTGAGAAATTTTTAAAAATAAAAATAAAAATAGGGTTAGAATAAAGCACTAATAGATTCCACTGAAAGCTTAAGAATCCACATTTAGACAGAACAAACTGTTGGTGTGCTTGTTTGTTTGCTGTGCATAAAAGCTGCATGCTCGGCTCAGTGTTTCCCACTTTCACAGCATGAAATATTTTTCCCACTGTTTGACCAATGTGCATCCACCCTCTTGCATCCTTTTCAATCTGAACTCTTTCAAACAAACTTATTGCAGATGCAATGCTTGCTTTTTGCAATTCCTCTCCTCTTTTCACATACCTAAAAGATATTTCCCACAATAATTGCCCCCTTCTACCTGTCAAGAGACAATAAAATTCTCTTGCTCAAGGGCCGTTGTCATTGTCCTTCGGTTTTGGGGCTTGTCAAGTTGTCATGGAAATGAATTGATAACTTACCTGAAACAGAGAAGCTGAGCCAACTAATGATCTATCAGTTTGAGTGCTGTTGTGGCCTAGTCTAGGCTTACACTATGCTAGTGCCAGCAGTTTTTCCATTACTCTCTCACAGTATTTAGATCTGTACAAGAGCCTGATTGACTGTGTCTGGCAAAAAACCCACTTTCTTCCTCTAGCCTAGTACTCTGAACATCACATTCATTGTTGTTGTAAGAAATAGAACGGAGAATCAACTGTGCTGGGGTCAAATTGGACGTTAACTTAAGACCGCGTGATCTGGGCTAAAACAACATCATTCCTGGTTCCATCGACAACTTTCTTCTGACTGCACATAAAAAGCATCCAACATCGTAAAAATAAAACAAACAATGAAGTTCTGATTCTGGTATCCGATCGAAGGTACCATATTTTTTTTAAAGAGTTTGATGCGGTGCCCGTGGGTCTCTGGCAATGGACCTCATCAGTCCATATAAGTCCTGACAAACACTTCCCCTTACACACACCTCCTGCGTCGAGCGTGTATCTGTGTCCAAGTGTCGCTGCGTCTTTTGTGGGTTCTTGTGTCTGCATGAGTGGGAGAGACCAAGATCTAGAACTACAGCTTTTGATGTTTCACAAAACATATCATCATTCTCGGACCTGGCTTATGAGCATTCAGCAAGTTTTGCTGTTTCCCTTTCATCAATATCGGATATCGGTCATCCGTGGTTTGCAATTGTTGACGATATTCTAGTTTGTTGTAACTGTTGCCTGTGGAGGCTGATCATTCCTTCGCTTTGGTAGTGCTCACGTGTTGATTCTTCAGTCGCGTTAACGGCAGGTTGATTGATCTCTTTTGTAGAAATCACCATATTCTGCATTTATTCCTGTCTTGCAATGGGTTAACCTGGAGATGTGTCTGGGCAGACAGCTATGCACTGTTAACGAATGACATTGTAGGGAGGTAGTTGATCACGGCTTAGAACATTCCAAGCGTTAGTAGTGGATGTGGGTTGAGCATTGCTAATAGTTATGTAACAGCGTGATATCATAATGCTCCTCCTGATCACGTTTGAATATCTCTGCTGCAGCAATTGAGTTAGCATCTTAGCAGTACGGTAGTTTGGTGTCCCCGAAAAGAGTTCTATCTAGCATAAGGTCGCCGTATTCTTTAACGAGGGGACTTGAAAAAGTTTCCTCATCTAGTTCAGAAGTAAGGTACCTTAGTAGAAGAAGCAGTCGCGATGGCGGGACATTACTTCTACGACCCCAGACCCTTCTATGGCGGCAACAACAGCTACAACCTCATGCCCTTGGACGAGGTCTGTGCACGTTTCAGTCGTATAAAGTTTCTCCTTTCCTGTTATGCGAGGTAGGAATGTCTCAAGGTCGCATTGCTTATAAGCACTCTTGTGAAACGCAACAGCCTCTCTTGGGTTAGAGTTGCTGATTAAGTTGAGGATGTGTGTTTGCAGGTTTTCTATGGAAGGTATGAGCCTGTCCCGTACTGGATGGACCAGAGGATGGGTGCAATACCGGTCGCGATGGCACACGAGACGTACTCCACGGGGCAAAAACAAATGGTGAGCCGAATGAGGCCCGAGGTGCAGCAGTATAACCCATACGAGGATAATTTTATGGCGTTCAAGAGACCGGAAGTGCGAGATGACATGTACTCGGACATGTACAGGCCCGGGTACCCTCAGTTACCTGGCTATGGTGCACACCCCGAGATGTTGCAGCGGCAGATGAATTGGCAGACGCAAGATGACACCTGGGTTCACGCCATGATCCCGCGGGGACCAGCGCAACCCCAATTCGCTGGCAGAGTGCATGAGCAGCAAGCGATGGCGATGATCCCTTCGCGTGGGTATGCGGACGAGCAGAATAGGCAGATGGTGGTGCCGATGAACCACATGGCGAGTAGAAGCGGTGCAGAGCAGTACAGACATGCAGAGATGCTCAGGGCTCAAATGGGTAACACAAATTTTGGCAACAACCAAGGCGGACAGCAGCACCAGCAGATCGAATTGCCCGTGGGCCAGTTCAACAACAGAAGCATCAACAACAATGGCGACGACCAGTATAGGCAAATGGATATGCACAACAAATCCAACAAAAACGTGACAAATAACAACCACAGCTATAACAATAGCAGCAACGACAATAATAATCACGGCAACAACAATAACAACTATAGCAACAACACCCACAGTGGCAGCAAGCAGACACAAGGCTCCAGCAACCACCAGTTCTGGAACATGGGAAATGGGCAAAATGGTTGTGATCATGTGAAGCCCCAAGGGCAAGGTCAAGGACAAGGTGGCAAGTCTATGAACACGAATGGAGCTGCAACGAAGAAGGGGAATGGGAATGGAAACGGGAACGGAAATGTGATGCATGGCAACAACACAAAGCAGCAACAGTACACGAACGATGATTGGAGCCCGGATGGGGAGGACGACGAGTACGGAAACGTCAACAAGTTTGCCGTGAAGGGTTCTGCCAAGCACGGGAACGGGCATCAGAAGGGGGAGACGGTCGCTAACAACAGAAACTGCGACAATAACCACAACACGAGTGGTTCGAAGTCGGCATCTGGTGGACAAGGGAAGTCGAATAACCAGCAATCTAACGGTGGTAACAAGAAGGTTTTCTTCGAATCTTCAAGTGGTAAGAATCAATCAGGGCAGAAGCATGGAAACCAAAGTAAGATTGCCAATCACTACCATGATGACGACGACAGTTCTTCGGATGAGCACGAGAGCCACTGTGTATCTAAAAAGGGTTCGAAAGGGCAGCACATGCAGGAAAACGTTAAGTTGCAGCAAAACCACGGTGGAGTGAATCAGCAATCTAGAGACGATGGTTCTTACAAGCATAGCCAGCAGGGCGCCAAGCACATGGTTAGTTACTGGTTTTGAAATCCTTTGGCTTCAATTGATATCAAGAGCGTCCTTCACAGAATTGATATTATTTTCAAAATTCTGCAATAATTGGAGACTGACATGTTGAAGTTTTGCCTCGATGCAGCAATACGGCAGCCAGTCCAACTTTGTTGACCTCAAAGTGCCAATCTGTTGCGATAATTGCGAAAGGAAAGTGAGGGCCTGCTTAGAACACATGGATGGTAAGTGACCCCTTCCATCGAACCCTGGTGAACGTTTTGCAATCAGAGCCATCATGTGATGTTTAGTATTGTAGAGACTGTGAACTCACTGGTGAGAGGTTGTCAATCTATGCAGGTGTGGATAGCGTAATGTGCGATCAGTGGCAACGAAAGGTGACAGTCTATGGTAACCTGAAGGCTGACACAGTGCTCAAGCGAGTGAGACGAGTGAAGAAGACATCCGAGCTTTGGCAGCAAGCCAAGCGATAGCTCTGAAAATGTTTCTACATTCGATGTGTACATACCCACCATCTTACGATTCGCTTGCGGTGCCAGTTAATGAGGCATACTCCTCGACGCTAGATACCAACAACATGGGCTATTGTTAAAGAAACTTTTAACACAGACAAGTACCGGTACAAGATTACATAGTCCAGTAGCTAGAATTAAGTCCAACTCATTGATCCCCGCATGGGGAGTCTCAAAAAACTGAGATTGAGCTTTCAATTTTGTTCATGGTTGATGAGAGATTCTGCTGAGTTATCAGACATTTTTGTATTGTTTGAGAGTGGACCTTGCCAATGCCTTGAGAGGCTCACGTCGGACAGTTGCTACTACTACCTTACGATGAATTTCTGAGGAATAAAACTGAAAAATAAGTTTTCTCGACCGATAGGTGTTGATGAGTTTCGGCTCTTTGTATGGGATAATGACCGTCTTTGCAAGTTCAAACTTTCTCCAATAGCGCAAGCTAAAAGTTCTGTAAAATACTCCCAGAGGCCAGCATCTGCAACATTCTTAATGTTCAGCTGCCCTCATGTTTCAAGCCTACGTAAAATCTGTCATGGACTAGTATCTCTGCTGAAACATCACACTTGGCTTGTCATCTGTTTTAGCAGCTTTTGAATGGCCATGGAAAAAAGTGACCGCACCAATACTTGCACTTGTACAAGCGAAATCCGTGAAAGTTATTGGCATACTTTTTGGTGAGCAACTCCACAAATGGTGGAAAGAACTAGAAAGACTTGAATTGAAGGCAAAAATACTCTAAAGGCTGTCCTGATCTAATCCAAGGAAAGCTTATCACGTCTAGAAACCCTAACACCCTAACGCAGAGACTGGTAAGCAGTGACTTCGTAAACATGAGAAAGAAACGAATACATGTGACATTAGATTGTACGCCTAAATACGCAACTCGTATTCGCCCGCAGTAGTTATATACCGCACCCATGGCAAAGCCTGATAACCGCTTTTCTCAATGATCTTCAAGTACCGAACCTAGACAAGACATTACACACCAAGAACATTAGTCGAATAGAAAAGCCTAGAGAGTAGCAACAAGACCACAGAGACCGAGTTGAAACAATAAGAAACAATCTCAAGGTTGAAGCGTCCAAGACCCCTTTATGGTTACAGTTGCAGTCAATACACTGAATACGAAGGCGCTAACATCCTCGAGATGTGTCCTATTAAATGGTCTGTGCATCTACAGGTCTGTAATCCTATGTTATGCAAATTGTAAGAATTGCATGACCAAAAACAAGTCCATAATCGAACCAACAACCGTTAACAGTACTCATTCTCGATGGAAATGGCAGAGATGAAGTTACCTGAATTCCAGAAACAGTGAAATAAGGGATCTCAAACTTGACTCGAATGGGTGGACGCTTCTCGACCACAGTTTCTTCAGCTTCAATACTTGGTAGTCCAAACTTGGCTCTCATCATATACTCCTGTGCGGTCCGAGGAGGTGAAATGAGTTCTTGCATAATAACACAGAGTAGAAATACTTGATCTCAATACTATCAGCATATCATTTACTAAATTTAACTGTCCAACTGAGAGTCATAAGATATGTTCCATAGTGGTCCACCGATTGTAAGACACAAATGATACCTTTCCTCCGGGGAAAGACTTAATTTTCCAAATTAGAGCCTCCTTCTCTGGAGCATAAACAGCTGTGCCCATGGATGTCCGGACAGCAGGGGTGGAAGCATCAGATGGCACGGGAAGCTCGATTTCTACATTGGAAGCCGTACTGTCACAAAAAGAAAAACAAAAAAAACATCTCAACTTAATTGTTGGACTTAACACTCACACAAAATTGCCACAGTTACACATTACATGTCCCAAAATATGATGACATATGATCAAGAAGTCAACTACACGATTGTGTTACATACCTTCGTTCCTTAAATTGACTCCGCGCTTTGATCATAAACTCTACACGACTTCGTGAATGTCGCTCTACTTGAGCCTCCACCCAAATCAAGGGTTTTACCTGCAGCCAGAATTGCATTCAATACTTAAATTTAACTACAAAAGGCTAGAATTGAAAGAAGATATGTTCAAGTGACAATCATACAGCAGCCTAATTTAATCGACTCAATGTTGCAACACCTGTGTACTGAGACGGTACGTCATTAGATCAAAAGAACCATCTGGAGGGATGAAGGAGATCGTCCGATCGTTTTCAAACCGGGCTAGTCGAACACACCTGCAAAAATTACCCCGGGTTGGCAAGATAGTATGTGAAGAATTGAGCCAACAGGTTTTGAAGAGAATCCTACAACAGTTTCTAATCCTCAAGCATCAAGTTTTAGAACCTACTGTGCCATGAACACAAAATGCTCAATCCAAGTCGACAATCACTTGGGTAACTTTGAACTACCTTTAAGCGTTATCTCTACAAAATTCATTGCATCAAAGCAACAACGAACACAGAAATATATGTTAATGTGTAGGGAAAGATGCAAGTTACTGGTGAAATTTGATGTCATCAAGATCGATAGCCTTTCCCTTCGTTGCACGACCTTGAGCTTCCAACAAAACACGGTCATTGAGGCCAAGCTTGCACTCTGGCATACCACTGCATATACCACACGGTACGCTTTTTAGAGGCACACCACAGCAACCAACTGAGACAATTCTAATGCAAGAGGAGAAGACAACAAAAGACTACACTGCTATCATCAATCTAATTAACCATACAGCTCAAGCCGGAACCTAGTCAATAACAAACTGAAGAGCTGCACAAGAGGGGATAGTTTCCTAACTAGGAAAGAGTTTCTCACCTAAGGTATGTGCGCATTTTTAAGGCACCAACAACATCTGAACGAACCAACTGACCATTGCTGTTGACCAGAATATTCACGCTTTCAACAACGTCAAGGAAGACCTGTCCAAGTTCCAGCAAAACGAATATGTCACAACTATCTATACATACAAGAGAAGAGTACTACAACCCTTATCAACCTTCGACGAAGAATCGAATACAGTAGATGCTTGCCTCGTTCTTTTTGTACTTGATGCCTTCCATTCTCCATGATACTGCGTTGGTTACTGCCATTGGAGGCCTCGTTGTGACTTCCATTCTATAGGCATCAGTCTTGATAAATTCGCTTAGAATTTTAGCTTCCGTATATTGGGGGTACCCAAAATCCATCATCTCGTCAAGAAGCTCATACTGCAAAATTAAGTAATAAAAAGTTAGACCAAGAATTTCCTTGCAGCATAAAACGCGAAGAAAACCACTTTTACAAAGAAAAACAATAACAGATGTTGAAATGCTCAACGTTCTTGTACTTACAACGACAACAAAATTGTCACGTAGAGACTCCTCTTCCAGTTCCTCGAAGTAGTGCTTGAAAACCTGGAAGTGTAGTTTCCAGTAAAGACCAGTTAGCCAAAATCATATCCAATCATAAAAGCTTTAACTTAACATTTCACCTTTAACTTAACCTGAACTATATCCGCAAAGAGTAAAAGCACTTACATCTACAATTCGATGAAGGAAGAGAAGGAGACTAGCTGCATTGCAATTCTGCCTGGAAGCAGTCATGACATAGACGTTGTTATGCTGGATGAAGAGATAAGTAACTCCATTCTCCAACAAAATTGGATCGTGAGAGGCAGGATCACTCTGCAAAGGAAACACATTCAATATGCAGACGAGAAGGCCCTTAACAGCACTTAAGTACTTCTGATTATCGAATGGTCTGAGAAATTAGACCTCAGGCTATTAAAATGATTCGTGTTCGAATTAAATTACAAGTTTTTGCTTGAAGATTAAAACACGCTTCTCATTGTCTTCCCTGGATTATAAATTACTCATTTCGTCCACTCAAGCAGCAAGCTACAAGTGCAGTATTGACGACACTCGATCAATGAAAAATTTCAGAAAAAGACCACCAAGGAACGTGGCATAAATTGCTTTGACTACAGAATTTCAGCCCTCGCCTCCTGTGCGTAAAGAAATTTCGACCTTCAACTAAGTGGCTTCAGTCTATAAGACTTCAACCTTGAGACCTTGAGACCTTTAGATGCTGCGATGTTCAATAGTCCTGTTAGATGGAAGCGAGATTCATTGTATTCTTGTTACTGCAGTTCTAGAGAAACCATACCTCCCCATCCATTAGCTTTGCGAAAGCACGCTCAGCTTGAACTGAAGAAACATCGCCCCGATAATCTCTCCATATTAACACTCGGCCCTTCATGTCCAGTAAAAAAATGGCAGACGCAGCTCCCGACATCTTGTTAGCTTTCTAATGAAAGAGGAATATCCCTCCTTTCAGCTGTGCTAGACTAAACTATCATATATAGATTCAGGCTTCAGTTTCACTTGATCCGGGAAAGGGTGCTTCCAATGTAGATATTGCTTCCAGTGCAACACCTGCTACAGACTTCAGTAGCTGCAAGATTAGCATGGGAGCAACGTCACGCAGCAGCAACTCCCACACCTGCACCCAATCATATCCACCTTAAAATAGTTCAGGAACCAATAAGAATAGATACGCAATCCCTGCATAATTCAACAATTGATGAAAAATGCACTAAAACTAAGATAACCCCTGACTTCATGACATTTATTCAATTAGTATACCTAGAGTGAAGTTCAGCAGCTCTTAAGTTACTCCAACAGCAAATCCATACAGATGGACAGTGCCTGCCACTCTACACGACAATTATTGGTTTCAAAAAATCAACTACTCTGCTTTAAGAGTCTTTTAAGGTCGAAGCTAATGCAGCAGAGTAGCACATAAATCTACAACATGTAATGTACATGTGCCCAGTAGTTTCGAGTCAAGCAGAGGACGTTTCTTCCGTTGGTTGAGAGATTTGAGACAATTCAACTAGTGAACAGCTGCTGCAACTACGATGCAATACATCACCGAAACTGAGCATCAGCCAAATCTCGTAAGGAACAGACCGCGAAATCAGAGATCTAGTACACATAACCACGAATTCATGTTAAACTCACAGTGGGAATGACGTCCTCTCGTACATCAAGGCTAGCGGGTTGAAAATGCTCCAATAAGTTCTTTTTCTCTGCAGATGCAATAATGTGGAAATTATACTAAATTGATCAATGTAGCACTAAACTGATACCACAGCACCTAAATCTTTAAAAAGGAATTACAATAAAATAAAAACAAAATAAATCAGCTAACAGAACTCAAGAATACATCCACCAAAACCCTAAATGCAACCCTACGAGATCGGAGCCATGTAAAAAACTAATGCGAACACCAGAGCTTCATCTCCAGGAGTTGCACCCACTCCCAACCATCATCGACTACCGTCAGTCAAGATCCACGCACACGGCATCACCGAAGCAACTTAAAGCCGATAAAAGCTTTCGATCACCCCTAACACAAACAATCCACTCCCGCTTAACACAACCCACTCCCCAATTCCACCCACTCACACACAATCCTCCAAACACACCCAAACACGACCAAATGGCTCCCGAAATCCGCACGAAAAACCTGGCTCACATCCCATCACTTACCAAGGTCGGCAACGGCGATGCAGACTACCTTGGGAGAGGCCCGTGCAGGACGCCATGCGCCATAGCCAGGTTCGGTTGAGAACTAGAGACAGACCAAGTGATTGTCCCTTTGGATTCTTCCTAGACCTGGCTTCCCCTTCTGGTGGGTTCATTTTTCACCCTGGTTAAGCAATTCTTCAACCCTTGTTCACACTACCCACATACTCAAAACTGTATTGGAGTCCACGTCATTGGTTCCCCTGATGACGTGGATGGCTCGTCCTCGTCAGTCACCCCTCGGCTAAAAACTAATTTAGGGTTTCTGCCTTAGCCTTCACCGATCTGTGAGGGCTTCTCTTTGGTTTTGCATTTTCACTAACAGACTCATCGTGGCCTGCGATATCCATAGGAGGTGCATCTCGTGCTATGGTTTTTGATGTCAGGATCGATGCGTTGGACCGCAATTTCCATTTTGACGATCAGCGTCTGCGGCTCGCATTGATGTAATGTTCTTCGGGTATGGATGTGGGTATATGATTTTTGGAGTCTGGTGGTTGTTTTTATGGGGTGACGGTAATGTGAGGTTTTTAGTATGTGTGGAGCAGGCGTTTATGGAGCTATTGAGGCGATTGGTGGAGACCACATCGAAGCTGAATTAGGTATGTCACGAGGAGATTCTATTCTGAGATTGGATCATTAATGTAGATCAACATTGGAAGAGCTGGGGAGCCTGCCAGAAGAAACAAACATGTATCACACTCTCTGTATGCTCCATTCAGCAACTAAATTATTAGATTGTTTAAAAACATCCTTTCACGGTTTTGTTTCTGTCTGGTTGGATTTTAATTGTATCACGGAGAACGCTTAGTTGCCGCCTCCAGAATTGCGCATGGAATGAATTTCAATTTGCCTCTCCACGTACTCCTGAATCTTTAGGCCAAACAACTTTCATACCACCAGCAAGTAATCGGATGTCTCAAGTTCAATCAATTGCCTGTCTTTCATAGCGTAGCTAAACGGTGAACCGTGTACATAATAGTAAACAAAACAAAAGCATACATTTGCATTATCAGTGTCTAAATAAGAACATTACATTCAGTTTCATACAAAGAATATATAGACAAGTGCAGGCTGATTGTGTACTGTAATAAACGCCATTGTAAAGAGGGATCATCCAGGCCACTGGGTTGCATTTATCTGGGGGTGTAGTAATGCTTTGTAGTCTTCAGTCTGTAGAAGCGTCTTCAGTCTGAAAGTATTTAGACATATTAAGTACTTCGTCGCTCTGGTATTACTACTGTCTAGCTCTCACCCATTGATAAAGTTTCAGGTGGTTGTGAAAAGGTAATTTGGTCTGAAGCTTTAAGTTTCATCAACCCATGACACAGGTTCTGCCTGAAATTTGTTGAGGTTTCAGCTTTTACTTAAACTGTCGATGACTATTGTTGCAAGGAAGCTGTGTTTCATTTCATTCTGTTACAGTCCTTTATTCACTGAGTTGAAACTTTGAGACGACATTGTACAAAGTATTCCGAGGGATAGTCTTAGAATACAAGGAATATCTCACCATTGAGTAGTGAACTTGCACAAATATGTACTAATTTTTTACTTAATATGTGGTTTTCAATGTATGTAGTGCAAGTTAGATTTCCTCAGAGGCTATTAACATTTGGACACATATAATGTCCGTGCTTTCTAGATGAATCTCTGTTGCAAATTCACAAGTGGTGCATTTTCTTCTATACATTTAGCTGTGGGTCTAGTACAATGGATTGCAAAATATTTTTATAGATGCCAATTATAGTTTTCTAGATTGCTTATATTAAATAAATGGTGTTGAAGATGATTGGTTTTGTGGGATCATTTAATTCTTCACAACAAAGTATCAAATTTTCATACAAACAATTACAAAAATGCATATTATGTTTTGCAAAACTCATTAGTGTTTCATTGTTTTAGTTTTGTTGTTAATAGTTATTTTTAGTTAGAAATGCTCATTAATTTTTATCCATTATAATTCTTTTGTTACTTTAGAATAATTCAAAAGAATATTTTGGTTATGTTAAGACACATGATAATACATTTAATTATAATGTTATTGGATGATTTTATTAGTGCTTTGGAAATCCATAATTTTTAATAATTTTGTTAGTAATTAAATTGATTTTTATGTAAGTTTTGTATAAAATATATATTTTAGGAACCAATTTTATCACTATAATGTGCCTCATTCTAAGTATTTAGATTTATATCATGTTAAGTACAATGTCATCTATCAAAATAGTTACAACATAGACATTTAATTTCAAGATTCATCCTTATAATAATCAACATTGTAGGAGGTCTTATTTTTCTTAATTGTAATGTTGAAGGCAAATTATGCCAAGTCTATATTTGGCCAAGAAAATTCTATTAAATTTTATTTTAAATCAAATTATAAAAATTTAATATATTGACAAAATAAATAAATAATTCACCTCATAAGTGATATTTTTATTGTTAAATAGAGAATACATGATTATAATTAAAATTTATGCAAAAAAATAATTTATAAATTTTATTGTCTACAAAATATCTTTGATTAGTTTTTCAAATGCATCCACCTAGTTATTAGGAAGATAATATTTTAAAGCATATATAAAACTTGCACTTTTTCGTTCAATACATGCATCTATTGTTTATATTTGTATTGTTTAAGTGCTTCTATAATGTTAATTTTTATAATGTTAAAAATATTTGAATAATTTTGATTAAATAATATATTTAAAATATAAATAATAATATAATATTCTTAATGACAATATAATTTATGTATATATATATATATATATATATATATATATAATATTATGGAGGAATTTGATATAAGCTTTGA